>APFE030159621.1:156163-179113 GCA_000404065.3 Pinus taeda
CGAACTATTGCCTCAACCTTGAAGGGATCAACCCGAATCCCTTCATTTGACATAATGAACCCTAACAACCGACCGGACGTAACCGCGAAAACACACTTGTTGGGATTCAACAGGATTTTATAAAAACGACATCGCTCGAAAACCATTCGAAGGTGGCTAGGGTGATCAGTTCTCTTTCGAGAACGAGTAGCGAGATCATCTAAGTACGCTTCGATGACATGCTTGATGTCATGGAAAGCATATGACATGGTCCGCTGAAAGGTAGCTCCAACATTTTTAAGACCAAAAGGCATCTTTCTATATGCAAAGGTACCCCAGGGACATATAAAGGCTATCTTATATTGGTCTTCAGGACGGATATAAATTTGATTATAACCAGAGAATCCATCCATGAAGGAAAAAATCTCATTACCCGCACACTCATCGATAATCTGATCAATAAATGGTGTGGCGTAATTATCTTTAGGACAAGCCTTGTTTAGGTCCCTAAAATCAATGCATACTCAGATTGTTCCTTGCTTTTTATCTACAGGGACTGGATTAGAAACCCAATCAGTAAGAGGAACAGGGTATATAAAACTCGCCTTTAGCAGCTTCTCCACTTTCGCTTTGATAGCTGCTGCTTTCCTAGGGTTGACTGACCGAAGCCTCTGACGGACAGGTTTTGCGTTTTCATATGTCTTGATCTCATGTTGAACTATAGATGGGTCAATGCTAGGCATTTCCTCATAAGACCAAGCAAATACATCCCGAAATTCTTTGAACAAGTCGGTGTAAATTTGAATTTCTTCAGGGGAACACTCAATTCCGATGAAGAGATTCTCGATCATGTTAGGGTCCCTAGAGATGTTTATAGGTGTTTTTTTTGAAATCACCGACATATTACCTTTGGCACGAACATGTGCTGGAGCCAAAGGGTTTGACACCGTGCAAACATCACTAGAACAGAGCTCGGAGAATCTAGATTCTACCTCCTGCAATGGAGGAAGAAAGTATGAATGATGGTGTAAATATTCCCAAGGTTGATCTATACCCATCATTGCTTCAAGAATTTCTTCTTCCGATGGTAAAACTGAATCCAAGCAGTCCAAAGCAGAGGTAGAATCAAGGCTCCAAGCGGGGGCCACATCGCCATCCAATTCCACTTCGGAAAAAGGAGTAGAATGGTCATCTGCAAAGTTTACAATAGACTGATATCTAAGTTTAGCTGCAGATATAGGAAATGCCATTCCATTCTCTTGTCCTTCAACTAATGTGGTCATAGGTGAAGGCAAGGTCTAAGGGTATGAAAAATAACAAGTTCGAAAGAACCCATCTCGAGGAAACTCCTTAGATGACGAAATGGCATTGATTTTAGCGATAGGAGAGGGAAACTCAAAAGTACCCATCAACGAGGAATACATCCCTACTCCTAGATTCTCAGTAGGCAGACGAGGGTTATCCACTAAAGTAACGATAGAGTCAGAGCTTGCTTGAGGATCAACTGGACAATAATCCAATTGATCAACCTTTACGATTTTCCCCTCATGAGGAAAGAAAATGACACAAAACAGAGTCGAAACAACGACGTCCATTTCGTATACCCAGTTCCTTCCTAGGAGGAGATTATAGTCTAGGTTAGCATCTACAACTTCTACTTCAATATTAATGACCTTCCCCCTAACACATATGGGAAAAGCCGAGATAATCCCATGCGGCCTATGAGAATGGCCATCGAATGCAGTCAAGACGGTAGGTGAAGGAACAGCCGAAGGCGATCTAATATCCTTCCAATATGACATTGACATAATGCACGTGGAAGCCCCTTCATCAATAACGGTTCGAAAAATGTTGATTTTCCGGTATGTAGACTTTATTTGAAAAGCCATGTGATGAGGGAGTCGCTTTTTGACATTTAACATGTCAAAAGTGATCAGTAAAGAATTAGTTGGATCGACTGCCCCAATCGCAGAAAGTAAAGCACTTCTCTGAGCCTGACATGACTAGAGAACCTCTAAAGTGGACATGGCGCACGGACTCTGAGCCATATCCTCCACAATGGAGTAATTCTGGGCGGCCTTAGCATTAGGATTAATCATCACGCGTTTAGCAGAACCTTTCGGTATTCATGGTATAGTCTCGACAGGGGGTCGCTCGATATGAAGGTCAGTACTTCCGGGAACAACCCTATCCTTGGAAGTTTCAGCTTCACCATAATCACATGACCGAGTAGCCACATGGACGTTAGAACCCATCATGAAAACATTCGATGATTTTTCCCCTTCCTGGTTGCCCCCTGCGGAGGTTCCAGGGTTTGAACGCGCGCCAACAAGAAGTTGCTGCCCTTGGGGAAAAGGGTTGGTTAACACTGCTTGGGTGCTAGAAGTCCCTTGCTGCCCTAACAAGTGCTGAGCGTCTTCAATCTTCGGGAAAAGATGATTTAAATGGTCTCCACTGCATAACTTGCATGGAAACTTGACTTTCTTTTTCGACTCATTTCTACCTCCACCAGCATTATTGCCGGATTTGTTTGCATCAGGCTTCCCATCATGGTTCTTTTTCTTGCCTCGTCCTTTCTTTTCCCATTGGAATTTTGACTTCCTTTGGGGTTATCAGATTGGACGACGTTAATCGAAGAATTTTGAGAAGTGGAAGGGTTAGACGATGTGACTTGGTTGTTAGAAGCAGTTTGTAAAGACAACTGTTGTAATTGATTCAACAAGTTCACTGTATTTGTGTCTACTGACCCAACAATACCATCCGCGTGGGGACCTGGCTTCGGCTTAGCTACATCAACCTTAGACCCAGGAGCATCTAGCAAGTACTTTTGTAGGATCCCAGACTAAGAGTAGATCAATTCTAATTGCTGGGCCCTAAAAATGGCTTGCTCCTCGGAATAGACCCTAGACATGGAGACATCTTTGGAGATCTTAGGTATCAAAGACTTCAAGAACCACTCGAGATGGAAACCTGGAGGGATTTCAGCTTTAATGAGCCTCTTTCTCTGTCTCCATTCCTGAATGTGATCGGAAATGTGAGTTTCCCTATCATGACGAAAAGTGGCCAGTAGTTCGGTTCCGGCATCATACCGGACGAGCAACTCAAAATGGTTCAAGAATATATTGGCTAAGTTAGCGAATGATGTAAAGCTTCCCCCAGGAAACTCTATATACCACTTAGCCGCATTACCAGTCAAGGTGCGTTGAAATAATCTCAACATAATCGAGTCATCGATCAGGGAGTTCGATGAGCACCATAAGTGGAACGTGGTTACGTGGTCGCCCGAATCCTCACCACTCTTCCCTTCGAATTTTGGAATATCCGAAGGGAGTTTAGTTGGGACTGGAGGCCAGGCTGGATTATACTTGATTGGGTCGTTAGTTAACTTAGTGAGGTCTGGAAAGTTTAACGTTGCCAGAAACGGAAGTCTAGGCGGAGCTTGGGGATTCCACCCTGATTGGGCGGCACTCCTGAAGCTATGAAAAGATTGGCCTGGATTTTGGAAGGCACCAGGCTGCCTGAAGTATCCAGTAGAACCCTCTGAGCCAAAAGGCAAGCCTTGTGACCCAGCAAAACTCGAAGTTTGACCAACTCCGGCTGTATATCCACCATACCCAGCAAAGTTTCCTCCTAAAGAATTGTAAGGAGTTGACAACCCCTGATATGGATTCCAAGTCGAAGCTATGGGAGGAATGCTTTGGAACGAACTAACCGTGGTATACGGCCTATTCCCATATTGGCCGAAGAATGGATTCCCAGTTCCGGTACTACTCAGCCCAGGGTTACTCCAACCTTGGAAAGGATTTCTGCTTTGTCCTACCGAAGAAAAAGGCATAGATCCTATCGTAGGGTTGGAATGTGGTATATGACCACTTCCGAATGGAAAACCTTGGAACGAAGCCGACCCACTCATCATGGACGTGGCAGCCCTGAACGGAGCTGAAGGAATTCCCAATGAATGGGTGCCAAATGGGAAGTACCCAGAACCGAAAGCATTTGTTTGGGAATTTCCACTCATGGACGGAATGGAGGTAGACCCAACAATAGACGTGCTAGTAAAAGATCCAAATAAAGAGACGGAGGAGATGGAAATAGTTCCACCCCCTTGTACAGATATAGGAGTCTGTACAGTCGTAGCACTAGTAGAAGCCATGCTTCCAGTAGTGGTCATCGAAGGTAAGCGCGTAACGTAACCTGGACTTGACGGCCTATGCGACGGAGTCCCAACGTATTGCAATACGTGTGGATGACTTGATGGTAGGGGAGAATTCAGAGCCGCTAACAACTCTGAAAGTTCTTCTACCTCAATACTACTCTCCGCTTGTAAGTGAACTTGAGAAGGAACTAGTGTGTTCCTTTCTTGTTCTACAGAAGTACCAGGCCTTGCTTCAATACTATTGCCCCTGAGGGGAGGATCAATCCCGATACGTCAATTGCAGTGGGACAAAACCCACTAGTATTATTACCTCTGCACCTTCTCGGAAAAGGCTCTAAACTTGGTGGCGAGAGACCACGAAGTCTTCTAGACCGTCTAGGAGATCGGTCAGACACTTTGAATTCTTTGTTTAAAATCTAACTAAGGACTCAAAAAATTTAAAGTTAGGCCAACTAAAAGCACAGAGCACCCACTAAAAAGTCCCTAAAGATACAGCCAATCAAAACAACTTCCAAGTATTTCCGCTCCGGGTGATTAGGACCGGACACCAAAATACGAGAAAGTAGAAAATAAAGGGCCTTCCGAAGATAGTCTGGGATGATGAGGGCCCAGGCCTATCAGCGAAGGTATCATAGGAAGTTACGCTGACCTCCTAACAACAGTCTGCACCAGTGCAAGCCCCCAAGCTTCGCAAGGGTGCCCTCCAGTAGTGCTATTGAGAGTGATACAACGTCAACCTCAGGTGCCACGGGATTCCCCTCCGCAGCCACCTATGTAGTTCCCTAGGAGTGGCAACTAAGGACACGAAATCATCATAGAAGCCAGGCGGAACAGTCGTGAGGTAAGTTCGGACAAGTAGGAGAGGGGGTATCTCTCTTCCCTGTCTTCACAGACCCTTGTGCTTAACTCCCAGATCCGGAGCTTTCCTGGTCTTCCTAACCTATTGGATTGTCTCTTTATCAGCTCCATGATTTGAGTTTAATATGGCCTGGAGAGTTAACCTCCACTCGCCTTTCCAAGGCCCTAAAATCCTAAAACTTGTTTGTGTATTTAACTTAAAAGAAAAAGTTCTAGTTGATTTTAATTAGCGCTTGATTTTAAGGGTTGTTCTTTAAGTCAAAGGATGATGGAAGTGAAACTAGTGGTGTTTTTTTCGACGTAAAAGAAATTAATAAAACTTAACTATATGCATATGCACTTTGTCATTGTTTTTCGATGAAAGAAATCTCTACAGGGTTTAGAAGGAAACTTCTAATGAAACAAACTTTTCTTTTCTTTTCTTTTCATTCACACTTCACACTCAAAAGTTAACAAAACTATTTTATGCCTAAAGAGATGCAAATATATCCTAATGCAACACTAAATGCTTGATGCAAGATTGAAAACTACTCTAACAAGAAAAAAAAGTTGTTTTGTTTATCAAATTTTCTTTTTCCACTTACAATATTTAGATGGAATATGGGATACTACAATTCATTTCGTCTAAATACTAAAAGAAAAACTCAAGATAACATAAAACACTTTCATTCACCAAAAGGAAACTAAATGAAAAGCGAGTTCAAGAAAGCAAAACAAAAACTTTTCAAAAAGTTCACTTCAAAGTAGCAAAAAAAGTCTTTTTGAAAATGCTCTCAACAAAAACTGACACTTTGCGATTGAAACAACAAGCAAGAAACACTTTTTGCAAGTTGACACTCTACAAAGAATGAAAACTCAACAAAAAACAAATGTGTTTAAAAAAGGATTTTTAACAATCGAAGGCAGCAAGGAAAGCTTTGGTAACAAAGACCAAAAAAGATCAAAAAGACAATTTCAAGAAAGTATCAAATGACAACTTTGATGAAAGAAAGAAGTAGATGGTCATAAAAATCGATTTCGTTAAGCAAACAAAAAGTCACCAAAAAGCAAAGTTGAACACAAAGATTGATAACAATCTTTCTACTCCGATAACCCAGAGAAGCCAAGATTCCAATCAAGAAATCTTGCGTGTTTTTAGAAAAAAGATGATGACACTTGCAAACACAAAACAAGATCAAAACTCCTTATAATTAGAGAGAAATCGGAGTAAGGATGCTTGCTATAACACAGAGAACTGATACTGACAAAAATGATTGTTCCAAACTGACTGAAAGCACCAGACAAACTTCAGAGACACAAAAAAATTATAAATCCTGAAAGTTGCCAGATATACACGACTGTACTTAGTGCAGACTGCGTGTATACACAACTGTTTCTGAGGAAACCTGCGTATACGCGGGTTTACTTCAGACAAAAAGCATTTATATGCTTCTGTAACTAGATGAAACAATGTATATATAATATTTCAGGAAAAATAAAAAAAAAACTCAAGAAATTGGTAAAACTCAGAAATCAAGAACATATCAGACAGTAACAATAATCCAGCAAGCAACTAAGCCCTGATAGGCTTGACAAACACCCAAACTAGGAACAACAAGAGCGTTGTCCCTAGTGGAGTCACCAATTCTATTGAGGGATTTTATCCCCTAAGGCTTTTGGGTGGAACCCTAGCAGACTGAAAGTTGTCTAAACAAAGAAGCATGCACACACATAGCCATTATGCTAGAAAAAGCTAATTCTAAAGTAACAAGGACGTACCTCAGGTCCTACGTTCGGGTAGTTCCTCAAGGGTCCAAACCCTTCTTCACGTCCCTTTCACTCCTTTGCCCTGCAAAACCAACAATTCCAAAGAATGCAGCAGTATATGGACAAAGATTTATACAAAAATCATCTTTATGCTATACAAGAAGGAAGTTAGTTATAAACTTTTAGACATCCATTCATACATGAAATTCAAACATGAACATCATTAACATAAAGAAGAAGCATATCGGGAATCAAGACGCGTTTCTTGACCAGAAAAATAGAAAGTACAAAAAGAGTAATATCACCTGAGCAACCTCTGCAGGCTCCAAGCTCAACCTCCTTCTGGATCCGTCCCTCCTCAAGCCTCTAGCATATCTCCTTCCAAGACTCACTCCATGATGCCATAACTAAGGGATGAACATCAAATCACAAGGAAAGAAGGTTTTCCTGTACAAATGGGGGAAGTGCAGAAGGCACAAGGGTCTTCAGACCTGATCAGGGGGAGAATCTCAGTATAATAACCTTTCTCTCTCTTCTCTCCTCATTTAGGCCTTCCCTTTGATGTCTTTTTATACCAATTCCAAACTAGTTTTTTAGTTAGGAATTGGTTGGGAACAGTTGAGGCCACGGGCACTAACAGGTGATCAGCAGGTAAAACCCGCGATCTCTGCCCGAAAATAAGGAGTTTTATATTTTTTTAAGTGTTTTAATACATATACGCGGGTTGGGTATATATGAACTCGCGTATACACACGTTTAACTCAGGGCAATGTCACGTACAGGGAATAAAACACTGTTTTTTAGATTTTGGACCAGGTCTGGAAGGAAGGGTTGCCCTAGGCCATGAGTGCAGCATCACAAACCATAATAGTGAGATTTGGAGCTATAATAGGAACACTTAGCAAATCTGAAATTAATATTATTATTTTTTCTTCTGTGGAGCATATGATGGCATGTATGCAGAAAAAAGGAGACGAAGACCAAACAATGCTTACGCGAATCAATTTCTGAGACTATTCCCTGACCAACTAGTTTGAGACTCATTTCCATTACGTGTGCTTATATGAAGTTGCAACATGGAAATGCATAATCAATTTTCTTGAATTGTGATTTGCAAAGTATTATTTAGTGTTAGCTTTTTTATAATGTGCATAGCAAGATGATTTTGTCACAATTTGATAATGTTGATATTTTTGTGCATCCTCAAATGTTTGTTAAGCTATCTTGTTTCTATTTCTTCAATTAGTGTTTTCTTGTGTAGAAATATAGGTCACCCACATGCATATTGCAAAACACACTCTGCAAAATCTATTAATAATAAAAGAAGCATTGTTCTTGTTCCAAAGTGCTAACCAACCTTTCAAGTTTCATTGTGCATACCTCCATACTCCACACAATCTACCACTATCAAATTACAAATGCACTAACTCCAAAATAGTTGAAAGCACATTACAATTAAAACATGCCTCTGCACTTGCGTCATTCTGACAAAATTCTACAAATAATTTATTCCACACATTCATTTGTTCTTTGCATAGCCTCCGCACATGCAAAACCACCTCTACACAATTTCTTTTGTATTTAATAATGCCCTTCGATCAATAATTGACATTTGAAACTGTTATTAATGTATGTGAGTTTCAAATATCATGGGGAGGAAGAAATTAGCGCAAATACATTGCTAAATAAGAATTACAAAAAATATTTGTACATTTATTATTTTAATAAACTTTTCCCAATGCTTTGGGCATAGTGAAAGCTGTGCACACATGCATTTGTCCTGTGCATAAGTTTTTTTTTTTTTTTTCTCTGAAAAAACAACTTTGCATAACCACATCCGCACAACCACTTATGTACTTGCAAAATAAGTTACTAAATAATAATTAAAAAATAGATTTGTATATTTGTTATTTTTAATAAACCTTGTGTGGAGCTTTGCTTGAGAAAAACTTTCACTTTGCAAGTAGCTTCGCAAACTTCTTGTTTGCACAAGAAATGCTTCATAAAGTATTTATTCCTCTTGAGAAAACTTGATAATTATGGTGAAGGTACTTAAATTTAGTTTTTCTATTCCATACTGAGCAATTTCATTCATAATATCAACAAGGTTTCATTGGGAACCCAATTCAATATATATGAAAAAAGTTGTTATCACTTTGCAATGTTATATGACTTGACATTATTTCAAAGCATTAAAATATTAAATATAAAATATTGATTTTCAAAGCATTGGAATATTAAAATTAATGTCTATTTTCAAAATTAATACAAAATGCAAAGCTTTGAAGCTTTCTTTATAATTTTGAAAGCAGTAAAATATTAAGATTAATGTATAAAATGTTAATAATTGAGTTAATTGACAAAACAGGAAGGTCCATTCAAATTTGGAACCACAACACATCTAATGTTGATGCTTATTAATAGTCTAATGTTCATATTTGTTTACTAATAGGTTAATGCCAATACAATTCTAGTGCAAAGTGCAGAAGTAGAGTCCAAAATTTTATTGTACGAAGCATTCTTGTGGCTTTTCTTACCTCCGCATATGGATTTTATGTGAAAATGCAAAGGATTAGATTATGCAACATAATAACCCTTGAGAATAAGCACAAATGTCAGTGAACACCTTTTACAGACCGAGTACAGTTTCTGCACTTTAGCAAAATCAACTTCTTATGCACAAAAAACTTTGCTAGTCAACTTATTAAAGGTTGTGCTCTTCGCGGAGTGAAAGCTTTGTTTATGGTTATTTTTTTGTAAATACGCATATGTGTGGAATTGAAAATCATGCCCATTGTGTAGAGGAAGCTTTCAATATTTATTTTGTGGATCTTCGTACTCCACAAAATGAAATCTTCCCTTGCAAGGACAGTTGTTTGCAGAAAGCTTTGTTGCTAATTAATCTGTTAAAGGTTACGTAGTGCAACACAACTGCAATCAAAATAAAAATGGCATAAAATTAATATATCACATTCATTTCGAAATACAACAAAAAACTTCCATTAGGTACAATAGACAAATATGAAGAAAACTTAATAAAATCCCTTCTTGGAGTCATAGCAAAACGAGCTATTCTCATTCTTCATGTTATTGGAATATATGTATCGATGTGATAATACATGTGAAGTACGAGACTAAAGCCAACCTTGAGCTTGGAAATTGTGTAGAAAAGAGAGGAAGCCCAAAGCCACTCAACCCAGAGATTGCATAAAACCCACTGTGTTCAGAAACTACTCAACGCATAAACCAGAGAGTTGTCTGGTCTTTCTGAGAACTGTGCAATCTTTCCGAGAAATGCATAGCAATTTTTCCTGAAAAAGGAAAAAAACATCCCTAAAAAATAGGGATTTATTTTAGCAACCCGAAGGAGGCACTTGAGTTATTTTTGAAATTTCCACCAAGTGTCGCTTTTTCCTTGATTTTAGGCATGCATGTTGTAAATCCTAACTTGACCAAATCTATTTAATCGACATTGCTAGAGCTCATTTAAAAATTTGATATTGAAGCTCTGACATTCCCAAGGAGATCAACAAACCTTTGATGTGATCGTCATCACTTTTCCAAGTGAGTTTTCCTTTTCTAGTCTTTAAACACTTTTTCTGTCGCTTTTAGTTATTTAACTTGTGAGAGTGTTGTTTCACTTGTTTGTTTGAATGGTCGTTGCTATTTTAATTTTCTTTAGCTTGTAGAAGTGTTGTTTCAAGTTATAGATTTCCTTTCCTGAGTGTCACATGTGTTTTCCCATTTTTGCACCAATGGTTGTCGTTGCGACAACTCTCTTCACATGCTTTGTTTTCTTCTAGTTTAATTAATTCTTGCACTTGTTTCACATGCATGCATTAACACTTAGTCATATATGTACTCAAAATCACACCATCCTTCAAATCTGCTTGTTTTTCACACTCCACATGGGCAGATCTGGGTCCCCTTGGCCAGATCACACACTTCACTTCATGCACTATGCAATCTAGAAGCTCAAGGCCTCTACCTTGGCTTTTAGAATTGTGTAGATCCTATCCAAGGTTGGCTCCAAGTACACACTACGCAGTTCCAGGAGCCAACCTCCTAGCTTGGCCTTTGAGACTGCATAATGCATAGTCTCTCCTAGCCTTGGCCTAGACTGAACTACATATTGTGTAGTTTTGTCATCAAGCTTCCTGACTGACTAATGGGACTGCGGAATGCATAGTTCCCACAATCTGCTAATGACCCTTGTCAACCAGAATTGTGCAATCCTTCCCATCATGGGCCCGAATTGTTGCTTGATCTTGTCTTCAAGTTGCTTTGGTTTTTAAGCTATAATTTACTTGCCATGAGTGTCCTCTTTATCCCACAAGTACAATAGTTATTGTGCATATCTCTAGCAGTCACCAGCATCCAAGAGAGCTACATCAAAGGAAACAACTGAGAGCAGTACTAGAGAAGAAGTTGAGCAGATATCAGTTGATATAGTAGTTTATGCAGATACTCAGTTTTTTATTGCAAAGGGTAAAACCCTGATATGGCATCAAATCAAATATACTTTGACTGAGAAATTGAAGGAATACTTAGAGGACCGACAAGTTTATCTTAGTATCCAACAATGAGGCTTATACAAGGTTGCATGCAAGTACCTCGCCTTCCCATGTTCAGACATTATGAACTTGATTGTCTCACACACAGATGAATAGAATATGACATTGAGCAGTGCCAGTGAGAGAGATCTTGCCACCTTTAGGCCAAAGAAATTTCAATAGATGTATCATTTACATGCATTGGTGAAGTATATGGACTCATTTTTCTATTCCACCCATAGCTTTGTGAACACTAGAGATATTATCAAGCGCTGGGTGAAAAAGCCATCAACGTTTAGATAGACACCCATTGATGTTTACAAGACGAATTCCATCATGAAGGCTTATCAATACTTGATCATCTTTGCCTACAGAATATATGGTTAAGAGAACATAGAAACCTTTCCTGAAGGGTGGGTAGTCATACTGGCTCAGTTGGTGAGTGATGGGAATCCATTCAACTAGTCATATTTTGTTGGCTCATCAGTTGAAGACCAATGTGACTAACACTCAGAATCTACCCAAGAATGAGTAAGAAAGGTTCTACATGTCTGCATACTTACTGGATGCAATCTATGCCGACCAGCAGTGTTCTGGCGTGAGCTAAACATGGACACCAAAAGGGACTGTCGTCGACATTTATTGCAAGTTTTGTTGCAACTGCAGGTATCGAGGAGTAATGGAAAGGCTAACTGACCATTTTATCATCCCTTTGTACAAGCTTATCTTTGAGCAGGATCCACCTTGCATGTCCCAAGAAGCAATGGAGGTGATTGTAAACATTGCAAACTCGTATGCCTCAACAGGTGGTACCTTCATTAGAGTTTTTGGTGGAGAGAAGCCTCCACATGTTCTACTAAGGTCTACCACTAACAATTTGATCATGCAAGAAGCTTCATATCACCTCTCTACAAGATTGTTAGTAGGACTGCATAGGAAGAAGAAATTTCCATGGCCCACTCTTCCTTTGTAGATCAAATTATATGATATTAAGAGCTTGAAGGATGTAGATGTCAAGGTTAAGGAGATAGTGAAATTCGAGTTCAGCATCAAAGACTTTAATTCATATGATCGCAATGGTATTTTCAAGGATCATTGTATGAGAGTGTACTTTCCATGGATCCACAGGACATGTGATTTGCGTGAGGAGGACCCTTAGAGGTACTGTTACATTGCCTCCAAATTCCATAAGCTAGTCAAAATAGCAACAAATTGGAAGGATACTTTGTAGACAACAACAGCTCCAGAAGAAGCAACAACAAAAACAATAGGTAGAAATCCAATGAAGGACGAGGGAAAGAAGAAGATTGTTGATGACCCAGAGGGAGAGAAACGCTACAAGATAAAGGAAGATCTTATCTTGGAGAAGGTGACTTTGGCAATGAAAGAAAAGAGGGAGCAGTGGATAAAGAGAGCAGAGCAAAGGAAGAGAGAAAAGCAGAGGCTCCAGGAAGCAAAATTGAAGCTGTAGGAGACAGAGAAGAAGTTGAAGGAAGAACAAGAGTTGAGGAGGAGAGAAAGAGGAGAAGAAGAAACATGAAGAAGAACAAAGGAAAGGCACGATGATAGAGTAAATAACACCCATAAAGGTTGATGAGTCGAAATAGCCAACAACTGAGGAAGAGGGTGAACAGATGCATGATCGGGTGTTTTCTTAGCAGATTAAGTGATTGATTGAAGTGACAAAGATGGAGTTGGAATAGGAGCCCAAGAATGAATACACTGACCCTATGCCAAGAGCATTAGAGGTCATCTCTTAGTCTCCACCACCTCTAGTGTCAGAACCAGTCTCGAGCGAGCAAGGAGATATTTTTCTCCTTAATGATGATCTAGTCATGGATGTGTACGATCTAACATTTGACTAGTTGCAGAATAATATTGTACAGGAACCAAGGAAGCACTTTCCAGATGATCACATGTTACATACATTCATCAAGGATAGGTTTATAGTTTTATACACCAAGAAGCATCCAACTGCCCTTGCCAAAGCCATCTTGGCCTATGCAGGAGCAACAAGCTCAAATGTTAAGTACCTGATGATCAAGAATGAACAACTAGCAAAGAACTTGAAGGGTTCTAGGCAAGAGGCAGAACAACTTCAAGCATCAACGTAAAATGCAGTTTCACAATGGGGGAGATGAGGAAAGTGATACTCGCTAAAGTATCAACACTTGAGGGTACCATGTGGAAGCTCTATGATGGATTTGTCACTGTGCATAAAGTAGTTGTATATATGCATGGTATACAACATCGGAGCAAAGAGTTTGTTCAATCTCTCAAGAACATACATGCTGCCATCGCCCATGTACAAGAGTGGACAATGCGGGAAAAAGGGACCCCACTTGACTTTAGTAAAGAAGATGAAGCCACAGGCAAAGCTAGAGAAAGCAAAGGTCCAGATGTTGATCTAGAACTATGAGCAACTTGCCCCATTCATCAGAAAGATATAGGCCTCATATGTGTGGTTGTACAATAGTTTGGATGTCATGGTGAGGAAGCACAGGATCCCATCAATCGGTTCCCTCACGAATGCTAAACCCAAGAACCAATTCTGGCTAGAGATTGATGAGTACATGGAGCATCAAATATGAGAGGCCATGAGGGAAGACTTGGAGCTAAATGCACACAACATGCAGAAGTACATTAGTGATCCTGTCAAGGTTAACACCATGCTACACATGCTTGAGAATGAGTTGGATACAGGTTCCAAGACCATATATCTAGATGCCATAGTGGCAAGAGTCTTCTTTTAGAAAGACACCATCAAATAGTTTGTGGACACCATCATGCAGTGCTAAGCTTGGCATCAATACATGACCGAGAATCATCAAGTGGAGGTTGTTTAGTTGATATTTCCCAAAACTTCAGAATCATAGTGTTTTGTCTTGTTAGTCTGTCTCTAGCCTATTTTGTCTCACATGGGTATATGTGGAAAATGTAATATTATTTGTAAATATGTTATAAGTGAAATTCCAAGTTTCATCAGTGTAATGTGAAAGGTTATCATGTAATGTAATGAGTTACTTGTAAATAAGTTTAAGAGTCATGAGAGTAGTCAAAGCATCACAAGGGGGAATCTCAAGGGTCACCCCACCCTTTGTTATAAATAGAACCTCATAACTTATAGAACAAGGCTTTTGGCTAGACGTAGGCTTAGAAAATGCTTTGTAGTATTTTGAAGAGCCTTGGATTCTCCATAGCATAGAGGGAGTATACTTCTTTGGAGGAGCAGGTGTTCTTGACTATAATGTTCCACTATTGGGGCTAGTGATCGTCAATGGTGTATGTATGGATGTAACTTTCACTTATAGTAATAATATAGGAGCCAGCACGCTTTCCTTCATATGTTGTTAATGTAGTTGGACGATTATGGTTTCTTTAGAAATATATGTTATTTAACTTACACATATGCTTTTGAACTATTTTGTATACATTTGTACGAACCTTGTTGAATGTGTGTTGTTGGATTAACTAGTCACTTTAATATGTGGACTATTCTGCATTTTAGCTTGTGATGTCATTCCTCTCTTGTGTTCCTTTCAAACTATGTACTGTTATAGGCTTCTAAGGGGCACACTTCCTTTTCCCTCTGTGTGTTAGAACCTTCAGGAATCACACTTGCTCTCAACCAAAGTTATCATACTTACCTCTGTGTGCTACCATGGTCAAGGAATTAGACTACTACCCACTGTTGGGACTCCTACTCCAAACAATATGAAGTCTAGTTGGGACTTCATATCAGGGAGATCCCCTAAATTTTGGTGGGTCTAGCACCGTCAACATTTCTGGCACTCGAAGGAGGGATAGATGACAAGTTGAGCCCTTGAAGTCTTTTTTGAATTTTTTCACATATTTCATGACTTTTGTCAAAATCATAACCCCAACATGTTTCTCTAACTTTACTAATTTCGAGGTGTCAATGAGCATAATAGATGGATTATCTAGGTATAAGTTCAATGGAGAGGATGGAACAACCTTCTTCAGGCACACAATTTCTTTCGTTGGCTTTTGTGATAGGTTTGATGTACCTTTTGATGATATTGCCTATGGGTTGTTCACATTCACGTTCGAAGGGAACGCAAAGAAATGGTGTCACACATTGCTTGCAAGCTCTATACACTCTTTTGATCACTTTTTTATTGAATTATGTCGTTCTTTCCTTCTTTATGACTGTAAAGCCCTGTTGACGATGGTGGACCCTCCAACATGTCAGGGGATCTCCCCGGTAAGAAGTAGAAATTAGACCTCAGACCATTTGGTGTAGGAGTCCCAGCAGTGGGTCGTACGGTAATGCCTTGACTGCGATTTCGTATAGAGGCAAGTAAGATAACTCTGTTGGTAGAAAGGGTGTGACAGTTGCAATGAGCCAGGGAAGATGCATGAGAGGTTATAACACACGGGGGTTGAGATGAGTGTGCCCCTTGGAAACCTGTGAGAGCACAGAGTTAAAAAGGGAATGCATGAGAAAAGATGCTTCACAACATGGAAGGCAAGTTAGCTAACAATCCAAAGTGATGGTTAAACCAATAACATATTTCAGAAAGATTCATACATACATACACCGATAGCTATACATGCATGCCTAAGCAAATATATGCATATATCATTTAGAGTAAACCAGATAGCATAGAATACAATACAACATATGCATTAAATGTGTTGGCTCTTGTTATATTAAGAAGTGTAAGTTCTAGTCATATAATACATCCATGTCCAACCACTAGTTCTGACAACGAAACGTTACAACCACAACCGCCTTCTCCTCCAAAGAGATATACTATCTCTGCACAGTGGAAAAGCCAAGGCTCATTACAATACTGTCCAAGCTCTCTCTAAGATAGTCTTATCGAAAGCTTGGCTGACCAAAAGCCTTTACAATGAGTTATGAGGTTCTATTTACAGCAAAGGGTGGGCTGACCCTTGACATTCCCTTTTGTGATAGTTCATCTACCCTCATGACTCTTCATCTACTCTATTACTCTTACATCCAAATATTGACACTTGAACTTCCACTTAACAAGAGGTTACATTACAATGCACATGCGCTCATGTGAGACAAAATGGATTAAGCAAGCCATGCAAGTGATCACTGACACTTTGTCCGTTGTGGTGAGACCAACTCTTTGACGTCCTTGTGATAGTGAAGGTGGTGAGCTGATGTCAAGCTTGTTTTGTGATGGTGTGCATGCGCTCAACGGTGACATCTTACTAAGGTGAACTCTTGCCTTGGTTGCATCCGGGTGCATTGGTATGGCTCCTCGGTCCAACTCAATTACTATCATGTGCATGGTCTTCTTGGGTGCAGCTAAACCGACAACACACTGATGCATAGTGTCCATGTTGATATTCGAGTGTGTGCTAGTGGTCATCGACATCAACTGTCATCTACATGTTCAGCTCCAGTTGGATTTGATTCTTGTCTTCGCCTTTGTGAGTGTTTTGAATGGATGGGATAGCATGCTTGCGGAAAATGACATGCATGCTACCGAATTCCCTTGCATGCGACCAACAACACTACTCATCATGTCTCCTCCATACCAGCTACTGGGATGGATCTATAACTTGTATGGGTGCAGCTTCATTCGTGAGTGCATGTTGCACTCCCTGTTGTACCTATTCCTACTACAACTCATTCTCTCGTCTATGCAGCTCCTATTCTTTCTTGAGTTGTTGCTTCAACACAAGCAACTCCTTCTTTGTTCCTTTCTTTGTCTTCGCATGATCTTCATGTCGCATCATCACTCATAGCCTGAGTCTCCAAATTTTCTTTCATCACAAGTGTATCTTCTTGATCTTGCAACTTTCTTCCGCCTTTGTGTTGTCAAAAACCTTCCTCTTGCGTTCGTTGCATCCGGTATGCTGCCTTCAACTATTGTTCATGGTGTTGCTTGTTGTGATGCTGCTGTCGTCATATCTTGATGTCCTTGTCTATGAACAACTTGATGTCTTTGTGGGTAGGAAATTTCATATACACTTGATCGACTGCATCCCCAAGTGTGCTATGAACGGTGTCTTTGACTCTGATCTCCTAGAAACCATTATACCTATACTACTAAGAGGCAGATGAACACCTACAATACCTGGAGACATAGCAACACTCATGGCAAGAAATCTATCAGTCGAAAACCAAAACAAACCTAAGAACTGACTTGCAACATACCTGTGTGACTGATCATGAAGGTTGCACAATCTTTGTCAGGAGGTCAGGAGACTGACTACCAAAAATGTGCAAGGCACAGTCTCAGCTACTGGGAGGGTGACTAACTATTGGAACTGAGCAATCCATAGTCCAGGCTGGTTGTTGACTACTAGAATTGCACAATGTGCAATATCAGCTAGCAATGGTTGCAGACTTAGTGACTACATTGCGCAATTTTCTAGGCTAGTAGTCATTACCCCTTAGAATTGCACAATGCAAGCCTGGAGGACTTCACTGGGTATAAATGCACATTCCTGAGAGGAAGATAGAGCCTTCCCTATCAGGATTGCATGATTTTGTCTTGGTGAGGCAGAGCTTGGTCTGAGGCTGCCCAGACGCGCCGATGAGCAACTAAAAGCAAACGTGAATGTGAATGCATAGGGATACTGAGTGTAAGCATAAGTGAATGATCGTGCATGAAAATAGTGAATGAAATATTTAGAAAATGAAACAACATCCATGTGGGTGAGGAGAGTCACCGAATCGACAATTGTTCATGAAAAAGAGTTTCATGCATGCAACAACAGTGAGATGTTAACGAAAATTTAAATGGTGCTAGTATGTATCAAAATGACAAAAAGCACTCACTGAAATCAAGCAGACAACATTCATATGAAGCGAAACACAAAAAGAGCTAGAAATGCAACATAGGACATGAAAAGTGGGCTCACTGCAAAACAACTGAGCTGAATGTGCCAACAACTCATACATGCAATGTGGGATGTTAGATATTGATGTCAAGAATGAGCTCTGTAGCATCTGGTTGATGAGTTTTGATAAAATCGAGGTTGTGACATGCATACCACAAATCTAGGGAAAGCGACACTTGGTGGGAGGTTTATGAAATTATCCTTGCATGTACCTCCAACTACTAAAAATAGATCCCTGAAACAAGGGATGCCTTTGCATGATGCCTTGGGAGAAGCAGCCCAAGCATGCAAGTCAATTTTCATTGGTCCTCGAGGGAACCGGTCAACTCAACTGCACATGCAATAGTCTGCTCAGCTGGGAGGAAAAAATGCGCATTTCTGGGAGGGGGCTTTTTATACATCATTTTGTCACTGGCCCTGTACTCCACGTTCCATGATCCTGGAGTACCTCTGTAGTGAACCCGACATGCTTCCCCTTCATGAAGAAACTTCAATTGTGTCCCTCTTCATGAGCAAAACAATTCCCTTTTGCATCATTTCCGAAAAATATTATGTTTTTCCCAGTTTGAAAGACCAGCGGTAATGACCCATGTCCTCCTTGCACCGATATGCAGGGATTAAAACCGTCCCTAATGCCAACCAGAGCGACTGAGCCTTATTCTATTCATGTTGATCCTCTTTTAGAAAGTTTTTTAAATAAGGAGCCGAAGATTCTAGCTCTAGAAGCTTCATAACAGAAGTCTGGTATATGGTTGGGCCATATGGAGTCGAGGATGTAAGTTTGGGCTCTTTTCCCCTATTATGATGGAACTACCTCAAGAGATAAGACCTTCTCCCATGAGAAGAGGAACCATCTCCCATCCATTCATGCTATATAAACCTCCTTTATTTCCCAAGCACAATCTAGTTGTGTGCTAGTGCTAATTAAGTTTGGAGTAATCAACAAGTTATTCATCGTTGTAGCTCTCTAGTTGTGTGTGAGGGAGAAGTGTGAATTTTGTTTAATGTGAAGACTAAAGGGAAGAGCCTTAAAAATATCATTGTTGAGGCCACCATGGAATTCTAACAGAAGTGTGTGGGAACCTGATTTTATCGAAGGAGAAAAGCGACATCAAGACAACAGTTGTAATCTCTTCTTGATTTAATATATATGCAACTATCGATTGATTTCCTACATAATGTGTCATCTCACATGTTTATTGCTTAATGCTTCTTGACTTGTTAAGTAGGTTGAATTGCAATTCAACCTACTTAACAAGTCAAGAAGAATGAAGCCATAAACATGTGAGATGACACATTATGTAGGAAATCAATCGATAGTTGCATTTATATTAAATCAAGAAGAGATTACAACCATTGTCTTGATGTTGCTATTCTCCTCTGACAAAACCAAGTTCCCACACACTTCCGTTAGTATTCCATGGTGGCCTCAACAATCATAGTTTTAAGGCTCTTCCTTTTAGTCTTCACATTAAACCAAATTCACACTTCTCCCTCATACATAATTAGAGAGCTACAACTATGAATAACTTGCTGATTACTACAAACTTAATTAGCACTAGCACACCAACATTAACACTAGCTTGTTCTTGGGAAAAAGGGAGGTTTATTTAGCATGAATAGATGGCAGATGGTTCCTCTTATCATGGGAGAAGGTCTTATCTCTTGAGGTAGTTCCATCCTAATAGGGGAAAGAAGACCAAACTGATATCCTCGACTAAATTGTTGAAATTTGATACCGGAGGATAGGTGGTTCCCTTAGGCCTTGATCTTTGGCCTAGGGAAAAGTGTCCAAAAGATTTTAATTTTTCTCCTAAAGTGACTTTATAATTTTTATAAAGTTAAAATCTAATTTAAAAGTGACTTTAAGTGATAAAGTTACTAAGTCTAATTTTAAAGTGACTTTTATAAAGTCAATGAAAAATTAGAAAGGAAAAGTGACGTTGGAAATAAATGACTAGGTGGGTCTTTATTAAAGTGGGGTGAATTAAAAAATAGGAAGTGAGATTTAAATGTGCATTTAATCTCAGCCATTGATCTCAATCTATTTCAGCCATTGGATTTAGAGATCACCCAAAAGTCACTTGGATCACCCAAAAGTCACTTGGAGTTATATTAAAGGAGGAAAAGGAGGAAAAGATCATTCATTCTTTCATGAGCAGATTGGGAGAAGGAGAGCAAGAGAGCAAGGGAGATTTCTAGACAAGAAGGAGAAAGAGGCAGCAGTTTGGCACACATACCAGGTAGCTCTTCAGCAAAATCAGAACAGCAGAAAGACAAGTAGAACACCAACAAGAACAAGCAGAAAAAGCTGATTTTTTGCTGAAAACTAAGAAGTTTCCAGGTGGTCTGTTGGGCTAAAAACGGATAAGTTTGCTTGCTGAAGTAAAAATTATTTTGCTGTAATTTTTGCTGAAATTTTCTTGCTGTAAAAAGACATTTTTCAGAAATAAAGAAGAGCTCTCAAATTGGTTTTCCCCAAGAGTTGTAGGGGCTTTTTCCAGAGTCACGTTGACAAAAAATATCAGTGTTTTAATGTGTTTTAATGGCTGTTTATTACTGTTGATTTTTATTTCTGCAATTTCCAGCATTCTATAAAATTTCCAGAATTTGTGTTTTCAGCAAATTTATTTTTTTCCGCTTGTTGAATGTATGGTTATGGGAAAGGGCATTTAACTACATGGGAGAAATAAGGAGAAACTGAAAACCGGGGTGGGAAAACAGAAATTTTAACATGGTATAAGAGCTTGAGTGCTGAATGGCAGTTTGGGACAGCAAAAGAGAAAAATTACAACTGCTGATTTTTCACTCAGAAAATTCCAGCAAGCTGATTTTTCATAAACAACAGGTTTTATCTTTACTACAACAATGCTATTTTTCAGTTTTAGGACAGCAGGATGTCATTGGGATTGAGGGTGGAGGATAGGTTGAATGGGCATACAAATTACAGCGTTTGGAATGAGAGAATGCAGAGTATCTTTGAGGAGGCAGAAGTCTGGAATATCATGGTGCATACCACACAAACCCCTGTTGTTGTGCCTACTGATGCTAATTAGTTGGTTGCTTATAATAAAAAGAACAACAAAGGTAAGAGGCTGATTCTAGACGGAATCAAAGACCATTGCATTCCTCATGTGAGAGGAAAGAGCAATGCCCATGAGATGTGGACAGCATTATCCAATCTCTACCAGAGTACCAATGAGAACCGGAAAATGGTTTTGAAGGAAAAACTGAAAAACATTAAGATGGGCAATGATAGTGTAGCTGAATATCTCACTAAGATTACTAATGTGAGAGATGAGTTGGCAGCGATTGGAGAGGTCTTTCCACCCACTGAGTTGGTGCGAATTGCGGTAAATGGCCTCCCCCGTTCATGGATGAACTTTGCTGATGGGGTTTGTGCTCATGAGACCCTTCCCACATGGGAGAGGTTTTGGGATGATTGCATTCAGATAGAGATCAGAAAAGGTCAGCTTGGGGCAGCCAAGCCAGTTGAGTAGGATGAGGATGTAGCACTGATGGCAAGAGGCAAGAAAGGAAAAGGGAAGAAGCAGGCTTCCACAAGCAGTGGTGGGGGAAAAGGCAAAGGTAAAGGTAAACAGGTAAACACACAGAAGAACTATTCCAAGGTGAAATGTTGGAATTGTCAAAAGATGGGACACTATGCAGTTGTGTGTCCGGAGAAGAAGAAGAAGAAGGGGAAGGACCAGAATTTGACAGCTTCAGCAGAGATTGAGGACTTTGCAGGTCGTTTTGACCGGGAGTTTGCGTTCACTATGTGTGAGTCCTCTAGTGCAGAATCACCTGCCATACAGGTTCAGAGGGAGCAGGCTTTTCCCTCGATTAGCGAAGCATCTACAGGTATCTGGTATGTAGACAGTGGGGCTTCACGTCATATGACAGGAGTCCGTGAGTACTTCTCGGAGCTTTCAGAGAGTGGCACTGATATTGAGGTAGTACTCGGTGATGACAGAGTTGTTAGAGCAGTCGGGGTGGGGACACTGACATTTCAGAGGGGTCCAAACCTCCCTTGAAAGTGACAGAAGTTCTTTATGTGCCAGGGATGAGGAAGAACCTCATATCTGTCTCAGCTTTGGAGGACAGAGGATATGAGGTACTGTTCAGGGGAGGACAGGTGTTGATGTATTCCAGGGGCGCTCCAGCTGAGTCAGCTAGAGTGATAGGTGTACGCCATGCAAAGGTGTACAGGTTTGCATTCCAGCCCCTTTTGGCATTGAGTAGTAGTACCGACAGCAGAGCTAGCAGTTCTGAGCAGTGTGAGATTTGGCACCGCAGGATGGGACATATGTATCATGGAGCCTTGGGGACCTTGCGGGAGATCACTACAGGTATGCTAGATTTCAGTACTGATCACTTTGATACTTGTAGAGGATGTGCTATGGGCAAGTTTGCCAAATCCCCTTTTCGCAGCAGTGACAACAAAGCGACTGGGATATTTGATTTGATACATTCTGATGTGAGCGGTCGGATGTCTCATGTTTCCTTGAGTGGATATGAGTATTATGTTTTATTCATTGATGATCACTCTAAGAGGACCTGGATTTATTTCTTGAAGACCAAGAGTGAGGTCTTCAAGCGGTTTCAGGAGTTCAGAGCTCTTGTGGAGACACAGACAGGTCGTAAGATCAAGTCCCTGAGGTCGGACAATGGAGAGTACACCCTTGGAGAGTTTGTTGACTATTGTGCGGAGGCAGGCATCAGGAGGGAGTTCACTGTTCCTTACAACCCCTAGCAGAACGGGGTTGCGGAGAGGAAGAACAGATCCATCATAGGGGCTGCCAAAGCCAT
>APFE030159633.1:0-15991 GCA_000404065.3 Pinus taeda
AAACAACCAGTCCAAGTAGGAGAAGACACTTCTACTGCTCCAGCTGCACAGAACACCCAGCAAGCTCCTGCAACAACCACTACAGCAAAGGGCAAAGAAATAATGGATGAACAACAACAGACAGAGACAGGGCAGCCCAGCACCTCAAAGGATCAGACTCAAGGGCAAGCCCCTTCACAACAAACTGGACCACCCCAAATCCCAGTTTTGCAAACTCCTCTCAATGAAGAGAGAGGAAAAAAGAGATAGAGAGGAGGTCACACCTCCAACTAGGTCAACACAACAACCAGAAGTCAAGAGGCCAAGGATTGACCCTGAAACAGAGGAGGGAGATATCAGTGAGGAAAGGGCAGAAAGCCACAGCAGGGAAAGGCAATCAAGCCAGAAGACTGCCACTAGCTCATTTAAGCTAGAACAGGCCATACAACAAGGCACAGAGGTATCCTCCTCAAGGCAACAGGGTAAGAAACCAACTGGAATCAAAGGAGGCTTCATGGAGATCAAGGCACATAATGAATTGTTGAGAGTGCAACTCTATGATCAATTCTTGAAGGCAACTCCGGCCAAAAAACAAAGATTGATGGCTACCTATGATCTCAAAGAGGAAAAAATGATTTTTACTCATTTAAAGCCTAAAGTTCCACATCCCAAAAACTCTGCAGATTACTTTAGAACAAACTTGGAGGTCTTTTCTAAAGACATACACCCCATGGATCAGATTGAGCTGCACAAACAGAGTGGGGAAATGGTGTATGCAACACTTGCAGACAGGGCCATGTTGGCCCATCAGTTAAAAGAAGCCCTTAAGAACGCAAACACACGGCTTGATTTGGAAAGGTTGTCTTCCTCTGGAAAGGACAACAGAATAAAGACTTTGGAAGACATAATCATAGATTTGGGACATGACCCAAAGGATACAAAGGGTGTTAGGGCCCTTATGAAGAAAAAAGAGGATGACATTGCTGCACTAAGAAAGCAGGCAAAATTGCCTCCTACCATTCACCCTCAAACAACAGAACTTGCACAAAAAAAGCAAGTAGATGATGCCATGGAGCTGCTTCTGGTGATGAATCAAAGAATATTGCAAATGGAAGCAGAATTAGAGAAGGCATTGCAGGACAAGCAAGGGGAGTCAGCTTCCCAGCCCCCTCAAACATCTACAACTCTTGGACCTGCCCCTCCTACACAAGCAGCAACAGCCCCTCCTGCTATTCCAGCACCAACCACAGCTACATCAGCAACAGGAGCAACAACAGAAGCAACAACAGCAGCAGAATCCAGCATGAGTATGGAGGACTTGATGAAAGGTATCAAAGAGCTTGAGACTCAAGTAATATAAATAAATGAAGCCAAGGATAGACTGGCCAAGCTGGAGACTAGCTATGATAAATCCAAGATGACAGTGGCAGAAAAACAAAGAGAAATAAAGACATTAGAGGCCAAAGTAAAAACTTTGGAAAAGGAATTGCTCCTAGGCAGTACCTTAGCAGAAATAAAGAAGATAATTTGGGCCAAAATTGGCCAATCAATACAGGACCAATGGAGGTCAATCCAGGCAATATATGAGCAGGTAGAACTAATAGGCATGGCTCATGTGGAGATACAAAGAGCCAGAACAACAATGGGAATCATGCCTGAGCAGGCCAATAAAATGATACACTTCCTCAATAACTGCACTAGGGAGGAGTTGGCAGCTCTAGAAATAAACAGTAGAACAGATACAATCCTGACAGCTAAGAAAGTGCTGACCTTGAGGAACGTCACTCAAACTCTGGAGAGAAAATGTCAGGAAATGAAAACAGAAATTGATGAATTCAGGGGAAAAATGACAATATTACAGGATAAAGGGCTGCCAAGC
Organism: Pinus taeda; assembly: GCA_000404065.3. Taxonomy (NCBI): domain Eukaryota; kingdom Viridiplantae; phylum Streptophyta; class Pinopsida; order Pinales; family Pinaceae; genus Pinus; species Pinus taeda. The sequence continues at coordinate 1,859 of APFE030159633.1, forward strand.
CTAGTGACTGGCACAGGACAACTGCTGTCATATAATCAGTATATGACAAGGATCAACAATTATGTTGAAAATCAAATAACAGCATCCAGCAGCTCCACAGAAGAAGCAGGGCCTCCCTCTGGGCAGTCTCTGTTTGACAAGTTAGAAAATCTATTTTTTATTGAGCATGAGATAAATCATCTTTTTGAGGTGCCTCCAAACTTCTACAGGTATACAGAAGCAGATGAAACACTGGTGAAAATAAGGAGGCACCAGCTACCTCCAGCTGATTGGTGGCAGGCAATGCTAGAAATTCTGCCCAGATAATGCCACTATGTTATTCCTTTTTTGAGAAAAATCAAGTCTCGGTCACGGTACAGGTCAGCATAGAGATCAGCACACAGGTATCACAGGGAGCATCCGTACAAGTGACTCACCAACGCACCCAGACAACAAGCTCAATTAACACAGAGTTAAAGGCACAACTACAACCCACTTTCGTGAGCCATAAAGTCAAAAGCTGTCTGACAGAAAGATAGCTGCTATCTCAGCATTAAATGTTGTACTTATGTTTTTCATTTACTTTTTAAAAGAGAGTTGGTGGTGCAATTTATTGCACAATAACTCACTATTGAGATATTTTGTATCCTATTTTTTATATATATCCCCTCAAAGAACGCATTGAGAGTCGGTTGTAGTGAAACTCTTTCTGAAGAGCTCTATTGTATACTTGAGACATTTTTTGATAATACAAATTGCTGGTGGAGTTTCTTGGTTCCTATGCTATCTGAAGATGCAAATGAATAGCTCTGTTATGTTACAGAATTCCTATGTCATTTGCTGGAGCAATAAGTTTTTCTGAACTGTGTATGTGTTTTCTGTGTATTCCATAATTCTTATGTTTTCATGATCATAGTAAATAGAGAAAAAGAATAGCTTAGGATTTGTTTTGAACACCCTATGCTCAATCTCTAATTCTAAATATGTTTTCTTCTGGATTAGCCATGGATATGAATTCTTGATTGCTCATGTCTAAACTAATTCTATCATTGTGAATATTGTTTAATAATTCTTAACTGCTCTTAAGCAATACTTTCATTTTTCCTGTGTTAGCATAGTGAAAGATTCTTAGTTGCCTTTCACTCACTAATTCCATAACTTCATCAAAAAATTTGGTAAATTGCTTCACATATGCCTATCTGGCTCTGCAGCAACACTCTGCCTTCATAAACATTCTTCAGCAGCACACTACCTCAACTCCATTGCCCAATAGACCAAACTGTTCCATGATCTATATCTCAGCTCTGTCTGGATTCACCAACCCACCAAACTCAAACAAAACAACACACCATAACTAGCCTAAAATCATCCACCAACAAAGCTAAATTAATAAAGAAGAGAGCCCTCTCTGGTTAAGGTAGGCTAGGACCTGTAGCTAAAAGATTGGTCAGTGGTTACCTCGGCCGTATTCCCTTTAGGAAGCAGGGAACAACCTGAGTGATAACATCAATGGCGACTCCACTCGGGAACTTGTTGAACCTCAAACCTGCACTCATTTACCCATCCTCCCAATAGCCTTTTCCTACTCATTTCCTTCTTTTGTCATCATTTCCTTCATAAACTTGTTCAATTCATTGCATTATAGGACTTTTTAACATGATTTGCTAATTATGCTAATGATTGACTGTTGGTTTAGATTTTTGGTTCAAGTGCTGCAATTCCGCAGCTGATACAGGGTTTCCGCAACCGATCTCTGATTCCGCAGCCAATTCCAGATTCTGCAGCCATTTTCTTGTTTGCTATGATCCAGGTGTCCTCCAGAGGGAAGAGCCACATGGGCAAGTTTGTATAACTGTGTACATGGTGCGTGTGCTGTCAGCTCAGCCAAACTGGCCGTCTACACCCTTGGTCAACGTGGAGGTAACTCTGGTCAAACGACAAGGTTGCAAACGGTGGCACGACTCTGCGTGTTCAGTTGGAGCACAAAAGTCACAGCTGGCCTCTTCTTTAGCCACGAAGACTGCAGGGGACAAGAATCCAACAGCGGATTTATTAACCATGATGACTGTTCCCTAAATCCGTGCACGGTGCTGCTGAACGTGTCTTTTGCATAAGCTTTTAATTACGCACAGAACAGTTTGTGTTCCTGCTATAAATAAAGCGTTTTTACACGCTGATTAGTTAGTTTTTGGAAGTTAGTCTTTTGCTGTTGTAAACTCTGTTTCAAAACTCTTTTATATAGCGTTTACACTCTCCACTGTATTTTATTATGTGCTGATTTAATACCAAGAAGATAGTTTTGTTCTTACCTGCGTAGCTGATCTTTTAATTGGTTGAAGTGGATGGAGGGCCCCTGTCTGCTACAAGCATTGTACAATAGCTTTTAAATTTGCTTTCCTGCATTCCTTTTTCTTTAATTGACCATGTATATTAATGTACAGTTTTGAATCATGCTGCTTTACGTTTTTGTACTTTTCATGACTGATCAGTGTGTGTTTTTACAACTTTGTTAGGAGCCCGGGACAGTGTGCTTTTCCTTCTTTCTAACACTAGTGGCATTTGAAGTTGTCTTATCTAAACTGCTGACTTTCGCTTTGATTTTCATTAGTTTCCTTTCTTAGTTAGTTTCCTTGCCTAGTTTACTTTATCAAGTTTTGTCAAGTTTGCTAATCTCTTGATGGTTCTTTTTATCATGATTCACTAACTTTTATGGGACCAAAACATCATTTAATTGCAGCTTGGTTTATTTAGTTTTAGACTCATATTGCTAATTCACTCCTAACTCTTTTTCACATGATAAATTTAGCTAAAGGCAGAATGTTAAGGGAGAATTAAGTAGTGTGATTTGTCACTTAATTTTTGCATTGCTTTAGATTCAATAGAGAAGTTAGAGTAGTGTTCTTGCTTTCAGATGAGTTAATATAGATGTCATTTTCATTCTTATCAGCAGTAAAGGTATTGGACTAGTGCCATTAGTCTTTTTGTTTGATGCTTTACTTTCATTCGAAGCTTTAATTCCATTCCAAGTTATTGTTCAAGTTTTCTCTTTAAAATTCAAGAAGCATTTAGAAATCACCACATACACACACATTCACTCACTTGTTTATAGCTTCATCACATCACATTAGGAAGATAAGTTAGACATAAACTAAAAACGGCAAAAAGAACTAGGAAAGGCTGCTTAAGTATATATTGTACACTTCACTTCATCAGTTTACGAGCCCTGGGTTGACAATTTATGATAGCAATTTAGACAACACTAAATTGACCAAATAGATCTTATGTCAAATTACCAAGTGAAAGGAAATAAGCTTCCTGTTTAAACCTTATCATAAGATACCAAGGAAAAAAAACTCAGAAGTTGCCTCCAAAGAAGAAATCTCGTTACACTAGGTCCAATCCTGACCCTAATGCCCCAGCTATCTTTGAAAACCCCAATTTAATCCCCAAAATCTTAAAAAAGCAAGAGCAGCTAGGGGAGCTCTCAGATTCAGATACAGAACCAAATCAACAGAGGTATATTCCTACTCCTGTCAAAGAATCAGTTCACCCTCACACAATCCCTACTTATCCTAGTTCCTCACCCACTTCCCAAGGTAGTTTCCCCACTCCTCCATCCCCAACACACCTCACTCCTATTATCCCTGTTGTTCCAGCTGTTCCACTCCTTCTTGCTGTCCCTATTATCCCTGCAAATATGGCTAGATATGCTCCTTTACACCTGCCTGCAAGTCCAGGGGCAATGCCCCAAGACTATCAAAGAAAAATCACTTACTTTGATGGTACTGGCACTTATACAGCCTAGCAACACACCAAAAGGATGCAGGACTATTTTGAGAACTATGAGATAGATGATGAAGATGTAAGAATGAAAATTTTTGTGCAAAGTTTGACAGGGGAGGTAAGGAACTGGTTTAGGTCCCTAGCTGCAAATTCCATACTCAATCCTGATGCCTTATACCTAAGTTTTTTAAATAGATGGGAAAAGAGGAAAGACCCTCTACACATACTAATAGAGTATGATAACTTGAAAATGGGTCCACAAGAAACAGTTCAAGATTACTGTGCTAGGTTCAACAATGTATATAACGCCATCCCTCAAAACTTGAGACCTCCACCTGATCTGGCCATGATCAAATTTCCTGATGGATTTGACCCAGACATGGCATACCAATTAAGAGAAAGAGCGCCTCCAAGTCTTGCAGATATGCAGAATATAGCTGTAAGTGTGGAGGCAAACCTGATTGCCAAGAGAACCAAAGCAAAAAATGAGAGAAGAATAACATTCAAAGAGGAACCCTCAACCTTTGACCAAAAGCTAGATGCAATCATGAAGGGTATGGAGAGGTTGGGAGATATAGTTGAGACCATGGAGAGAAAGTCCTCTTGGGAAGGGAAACCAAGCAACACCACTAGGAATCCCAATTTTAGAAAAAACCAAAACCCAAATGCTGGGAGAACTAGTCCTGATCAGAATATCAGACCTCCATTTCAAGAAAATTATGCAGAGGCCTCAACCACTAGTGAACAAATAGAAGATCCCCACATCAATCTAATGGGTTTGGACACTGAACAACAAGTATTCTTAACAAAAGATGACCAACAAGCCTAAGAATACAAACAATTCCAAGCAAAATCTGGTGAGTCATTTGATTTCAGAGAAGGGTATGACACAACAGTCTATGAAGTACACAAACAATACAAGTTAAGAATTAGAACCATAGGTGTACCTGAGAATACCAAACAAGCTAACAAAAAACTGCCAAAGAAATCCAATGATAAAGCTGTCTTAACAGAGTCCTCAGATCAAAAACCCCAAAAAGAGGTCACAGTGGAAGATATATCTGATGTACAGCCTCCAGTAAAAACTACACCTACACCTCTTCTCCCAACAGAAATCTTGGGAAGACCTCTAGAAAACAGAGCCAACCCAAGCATACCCCAAAACAGTGTACCTGATCAGGACATGGTCACCCAAAATTCAGCAGAAAAAGAAAATTTTGCTGCTCACAATGTAAAAATTCAGATGGAAAAACCTTTCAATCTTGAAACAGAAATTGGTAAATTGAAAATAGCAATTCCTCTTTGAGAATTAGCCAAACATGAGGTCTTCAGACAACAAATTAATAGATCATTGCAAGTACCAGAAAATAGGGATGCAGTTAATATTCTGGATGACCAACCAGAGCCGATTTTTGGCTCAGAAGTGGATGGAGGGACTCCTCCATTCTATGTAAGCCTAAATATTCATGACAAAGTACTACACAATGCCATGTTTGACTCAGGGGCCTCTCATAACCTAATGCCCAAATCAGTAATGGAAAAACTTGAATTAGACATCACCAGACCCTATAAAGATTTGTTTTCATTTGATTCCAGCCAGGTGAGATGTTTAGGCCTGATCAAAGACCTCTGTGTATCCCTAGTTCAATATCCAGCCAAAATAGTTCTAATGGATGTAGTAGTAGCTGACATTCCACCCAAATATGGTATGCTCTTATCAAGATCATGGGGTGCCAAACTCCAATGATCTCTGCAACTAGACATGTCATATGCCACAATTTCAGTCTTTGGCCAGCCAAAGAGACTGTACCGAGAAACACTCATGAAATATGTGGTCAACAGTCAGGACAAGCCCCAAAATTTCCCAATCTACTCCATCCATTCAGACATGGACTCCTTCATACTATACAATGCTGATATATGTCCCAAAACTAAGGTCAAGCTCCTAGAAACAAAAGAAACCAGGCATATGAATGAACAATCCACAGCTCCAGATCAAAAGGTCACTGATGTAATCAAACCAACAGAGTCTGCTGATAGGTCACAAGAATCACCAAAACTAGACTTGCCCACTGAACAAATCTGTAAATCCATTGAAACAAACATTGACCAAGAAACCTTGTGGTATTTAGAATTTGATGGGTCAGTAAATAAGCTAGGAGCAGGAGTAGGGGTATGGATACACAATACTCAAAATGACCATGCTCTAGGTCATGCATATAGGCTTAACTTAAGATGTATAAATAACATGGCTGAATGTGAGGCCCTTTTACTAGGTCTCAAACTGATTAAGAGTCTAGGAGTGACCAAAGTCTCCATATTGGGGGATTCAGACCTAATTATCCAATAGATAAAGGGAAATTTTGTCACAAATGATCCCAGGTTGAGGTCTTATAGGTTAGCAGTGACAGATTTGCTCAACAACTTCCTAGAATATCAGCTTACAAAACCTAGGAACCACAACTTGCATGCCACAGTTTGGCAACCTTTGCAAGAACTGTAAACTTCCTTTTTGGGCCTAACCACCAGTTCACGCTGAGAATTAAACACAGGCCTTCTGTCCCAGACAAGTAGATAATGGCAAGTATTGGAGAATGATACTCAGATAAACAATTTTTTTGACCATGAAGCTAAAATACACAAGCATTAGGGATGAATCAAACCAAAAAGATGAACTAAACACAAAGTAATTCAGCTGAAACAACAGATATGATATTACATCCTACAACCTTTGACTCTGCCAATTTACAGAAGCTAAAAGTAACAGATCTTGATGAAATTAATGAAGAAGAAACTGAAGTAATTCAACTAAAAGATAATTTCTTGCCCATAGGTCTTGCTCCTTTAGAAGACATTTTTGATTCAAATGATCTCTCTAAGAAACCAAAGATGCAACCCATCAATGCAGAAATAGCGGAGTGCAACATTGGGACCATTGAGAATCCCAAAATGGTCAAGCTTTCTAGAACTTTACTTCCTGATAAGAAATCAGAATATATCAAACTGTTCAAAGAGTTTCAGGATGTGTTTGCCTGGAGCTATGAGGACCTTAAATCCTATGATACTACAGTTATCCAGCACACAATACCCCTAAAAGAAAACCAAAAACCCTTTAAACAGAAATTGAGAAGAGTGAATCCAGTGCTTCTTCCCCTAATAGAAAAGGAAGTAAAACAAATGTATGAAGCTGGGATTATTGCTCCCATAAGGTTTTCTGAATGGATTTCTAACCTTGTACCTACAAGAAAGAAACTGGGAGATAAGACTTTGTGTGGATCTGAGAATTTAAACAAAGTCTCTCTCAAGACCACTACCACTTGGCCAAAATGGATCACATCTTACAAAGGCAAAGTGGGAGCTTCAAAGGATTCACTACTGATGGCTTCTCAGGATTCATCAAATTTACTTCACCCAATGACCAAGATAAAACAGCTTTCACCACACCTTGGGGAACTTTCAAATATGTCAAAATTCCTTTTGGACTCAAGAATGCTGGAGCCACATTTCAAAGGGAAATGGACATAGCCTTTGCCAAAGAAATCCATGATTTCTTAGTCATATACCTTGATGATCTAACAGCCTTCTCAAAATCAGACCAGGAACATTTAAAACACCTTAGACAAGTGTTCATTTTTTTTTAACAAGATCGGGTACTTATCTATTATAAAAACTGCTGAATATAAGCGCTGTTACAAGGAGTGGCGATAGAGGAAAAGAAGTCCAAAATAGGCGCGTAGGCCCTAACTTCTTAGTAGTAACCTTATAGCTGATATACTGAAATAAGAAACGGTTATATTGCCTTACAAAGAGCCCTGCAAGAAAACAAAATTTGTTGTCCATGTGAATTTTTACCAAAATTGATTGACTGAGTCCTCCATCTGAGTATCCTTCTTGCTTGCTCTGGTGGAGGCCTCAGCTTGCATTGCATCAGTGATGTTTTTGATGTGTGCGATGGCCTCTTCCAGGTGAGTGCATTTTTCTTTCAGGCTCTCTATTTCAGCGCGCTGCTTTTCCAATTTTTTCCTCTTGGAGCGACTATCTGCCTGGAAGTCTTCCTTGAGCTCGTTGTGGCACTTGATAATCCTTGCAATCATGAAAGAATGTTACTTGCAAAGCGTGCAAGTGTTGTTACCCAGCATGCGGTCTAGAGGATTCTCAAGAGGATTGCTGCCCGCTTGGTTCTCATTCTGAGGTCTGGTTTCAGAAGGCTCCGCCATGTCTAAGAAGGAAGGAGCAGCCAAGAAGATCAGCAACCAAAAGACATGAGTAGAGTAGAAGATATACCTCGTTCGGTTCAGGAGGAGGAAAGCTTCAATGCAGGGGCTGCCTCGCTTGCTGTAGTTCTTCTGGATCCGAAAGAGAGGATGACGCGCAGCTAAGGTGGGCTGGAGACGAGCGCAGGTGCTACAATGCTTCAGTACCAGATCAAAAACCACAAAGACTGCTCTTTGCTGTCCAAAATAGAGGGGAGGGGGGGTTTATATAACAGCTGAGGCATGGGATACTGAGGGAGAACGTGAACTTGGGCAGACTCGGGTTCCTCCAGGAAATATTTGGTGCAAACGAAGGAGATTGAGAAGGGATTTATGCAGGTCTCAGGGGATGGATCATGAGGTGCTCGAGTGGATTGAGAATCAAGAGAAGGCCGGTCAGTAGGCTGGGAGGATTGGAGCACGCGATTCACGAGAGAGCTGTGAGGGGTCAGAGGATCTAGAGAGATGCAGATGTGATCCGAGTAGGCCTGTTGACTGAGATTATTTGGATTCTGAGGCATACTTGACTTACAGTTCTGAAGTGATGGCGGGTCAGCAGTTCTGCTATGGGATTGCCTTGTCATAGAGGTTGTTATCACCTAGAACTGCAGTGATATATACATAACGTTGTCCATAAAATTTTTTGTTGTCCAAAAATAGGTGTCTAATGGTTATTTCCCTATGTTTGTTACTTAGAGATCGTGTTTTATAAAGGTATTCATATGAATCATTTTCAAAAACCGTTAGTTATCCTCCATCATGATTATATAAGATATGTCTTGTCTCATATATGTCACTAGTCCTTTTCGCATTTTTGCAGCGCAATTTCATTGGTTGATTTTGCAGCGCAATGATGTTTTAGTTCTTTCACAGCATGTCAGTAACCAGCCATTTCGTAGCGCATGTTGTTAACTCATAACTGTCTGCGCTACGAAATCGTGGATTCGGGGATTTAAACAACACTGATTCTTAGAATGTCATGTCTGAGGGATGAGTCAGTATGTCCGTCCATTTAATTGTCAGAATGGCGTCCTTTTCAAGCAAGTATAAGCCATCATTCCCCCAATAGGTTCATAACCACGCGCATAAAATCATTCAAATGGTCTGTAATGCTGGTAGTGGTATGATGTTTGTTAATGTTGTATGAATTGGTTCGTTTGCATGATAAGACTGATAAGTTGCGGAGGAGCCCGAGTTCATTCTCTAAAAGGAACCTGATTGCAAGTGAGCCGGCGTTCAAAAGTTTGAATTTGCATTCGAAGTTGAAGCTGGTAGTGTTTCTCTGCGCAAAGGAGTTCAAAGCAAAATGGAGAAGAAGGGGCATCGGTCTGGAAGATGTCAAAGAACTGAACCTGTGGGATTGGATCTCGCACTGAGAGATGAAGGTGTGAGACAAGCCTTTCAGGATGCTGGTCGCTGGTCTTTTTGTGAAAAGCTACAAGGAGGGCATGCTGAGGTAACAAAAGCATTTGCCTTAAATTTTACTGGTTTAAGTTCTAAAGTAGCTATGCTAGAATTCCCAGTATCTTCAGAGGTTATTGCTAGGGTGACTGAAATCCCGAGAGGAGGGCAGGAGTGGTTTAAAAATTTCAAATTTGATATGAACCCCTGCAAGGAGTTCCTGAAGGAGCCTTATGTAAATGAAGATCTCACAAAGGCCGTGCCAAGACACTATGTAAAAGAACACTATGCACTCCTCCTAACATGTATTCAGAAATATTTAACATGTGAAGGGAGATATAACAAGGTTTACTCCTATCATTTCAAGCTGCTGCTGCACTTTACAGGAAAGGCATTTATAGATCTCCCATTCTACTTGTTTCGTAGTCTTAGTAAGATGTGTGACAAGATTCAATTGAGGAAAGATGACTGTGAGACATCATTGTTTCACCATGGTTTAGTAAAACTGTTAGTGCTGGATAACTTACAGAGGATTGGTCAGGATTGGGACTCTTATTTTTATGGCTGGTTTTCAGAGCAAGACAAGCCTCACCCCACTGCTTGTCAGAGAAAGAGAAAGGTCAACTGAAGAACCCACTCTTCCTGAACTAAGAAAGGAGATAAAAGGCAAGAAGAAAACCAAGACCCAATTGAAGCAATTAATAAAGCCATTAGTTATCAAAGAGACACTGCAATCATCATCAAAGGAGAAAATCAAGCACAAGAAAAATGCACCAGGGTCAAGTGGAGTTGAACAGGTATCAAGAGTCAAAACCAGAAGTCAGTTAAGTAAAGAAAAGGGCAAATCAATAGCTGTGGAAGAAAGTCCAATATCAAAAGCTAGTTTAAATGAATTTGCTTGAGGCAATTGATTTTGAGCAAGCTAAATCAGTGCAGGTTGAGTTAATGCATATTGGACTCTAACTCAATCGTCACCAGAAAGCACCAAAAAATCAAAGGCCTCAAAGAGGTTAAGGTTTGAGGAACCTGGTAAAGAATTTATGTTCAAACCACGGAGGCCAGTCACCAGGAAGCAAATTAAAGAAGCTGAGCAATTGCACAGGGAAGAGGTAGCTGTGAAGATGCCTGCAACAGAAGTAATTGAACAACTGCCTGAAACAGAGGAGGCAGAGAAAATGAGGAAAAAACCCTATACAAGAAGACAGGCAAAAGAAATGGAGAAGAAGCTGCCCAGAACAGAAAAAACAAAAGAAATCAAGAAGAAAGATCTGAATAAAAAGGTTCCCATTTCCAAAGAAACAAAGACTACATCTTCAAAAGAACAATGGGAGGCAACCGAAAAAGAAGTGGCTGAGATGGAGAGGGCCGTAGCAGAAATCGCAGCCATGGAAAAGGAGGTTGTAAAACTAAAAGAACAACTAAATAAGTTAGCTGCCAAATAAAATTTCACATTTTAAAAGTCAGGTGCTGCTCCAAAGTTTTTCTTTATTCTACTTAAGTTCATTGTTTTTTAAGGCATGTAAGCACGACATATAAAATTAAGGTAAATTAGGAATTTTGAAGCCAGAAGCAGAACTGTTATAGTCACAAAGAATATTGATACGTTCATTAAAGACTGTGTTTTTGAAAAGAACAGTAGTTTCGTAGTGCGCTATGAAACTGCTGTAGATGCTGTTTTTTGAAAAAAATAACAAGTTTAATGATGAGGTCAGCAGATTTTGAAGAAAAGGCCTAATGAACATCAAGGAAACCAGATGAGGCTATCAGGGCCATTCAAATAATGACAAGTGTCCATCCTTCAGAAAAGTAAAATATTTTGTCTTAAGCCATAGCTTTAATAAAGGTACTTTATTACCGGTGGTTAGGGTTTGGCTGAAGATGCATACGAGGATGTGGGCTTGTACACTTGTTCAATCAACAGGGCTTCCAACATATCTGGAAAGATGGTGACACTCATCAATTTTGAAGTATTAAAGAACTGGGAACATATTGCTTAAATTTCGAAGGATGGTGGGAAACAAGGACTGAGAAAACAGGGGTTTTATTATTATGATCAATGAACCATCAGCACATTCAGCATCCAAGGCTAATCTGGTTTCATGCATCCTTATCTCAGCTATCACGGCCATAACTAAAGGAGACAGCTGTCGAAGATCTAGAAAGGAATCATGATACGAGGAGAATAAATTTAGAGTTTAAGTTTGATTAGAACTCTTTTGTAATTACAGTTCAATGCTTAGTAGATTTAATGAGTCTGTTAAGATAGATAAGGATAAGTTAATGTCAGTCATCGAGCTCCCCTCATGCTGGAGGAGGAAGCTCAAAGTAGTTAAGAATGCTTTCCTATATATAGAGGAAACTCTGATGTAATGAGGGTTGGATATTTATGCAAAAAACAGAGTTTTTATTGGCCTATGTACAAGACTTTTTACAGTAATAGAAAGACTGCTTATTCTTCTCAAGATTCATACTTTGTTAAAATGCTCAAGATGGTATGTGGTTCTGTGTGATCTTTTATGTTTTACAACTTATAATTATACAATCACTCTGAATTCACCTAGTGCTCAGACTTCCTGTGTATACTTATTAGTTGAGGTTCTTGTCCCTTCATGTTTTACAGCTCCTTTAAGTACACAATCACTCTGAATCACCTAGTGCCCAGACTCCTGGTGTACTTACGAGTTGGATGGTTATTGAGAAATGTTTTGAGTGTTTAAACATTACATGCCTTGACTTCCATGAATGAAGTAGTTGAAGTTTACTGAAAAGATGTTTGATCCATGGACCAATGGAAGATGTTATGTTGTCCTGTCCAACCATGTTTACTAATTTTCATTTCAAGAGTTAGCCTCTTGTGTTTAAAGAAAATCAGTAGTTTATTTTGAGAGAGCCCTCTCAGGTAGGGAGGCTAATCCTTAGCTAAAAGTCTGGTCTGAAATAGTTACATAGGGTCTTACTGATTAGCAGCCATCAGTACTGATTTTGTGATAACAGAGGTGATCATTCTCTCTTATTTGACCGCTCGGCCTACTGACGGCCTTGGAGGCGAGAGCGTCCGCTGCTGCGTTGTTTTCTCTTAATATATGCTTAAACGTGATTTCTCCCAAGTTTCTGGTGTTATTTTGGATCCTGAGCTTTATATTGCTGAGAGTGGCTTTGGTAAAGTCTGCTCCTGAGACCAGAGCTGCGATGATGATGGCCGAGTCCCCCATGATAATAGGATTTTTAATTTCCAGCCTATTTAGGATCGAGGTACCCAGAAGGAGGCTGTATGCTTCAGCCACATTATTAGAAACTCTCCCCAATCCCCATTCATATCTAACAATAGTTTCTCCTTTGTGGTTTTTAATGATGCCTCCAGCTCTGGCTTTTCCTGGGTTGTTCTTGGAGGCTCCGTCGAAATGTAAAGTGGGGTGCTTCTGATCTGAGATCCATTGATTGACCTCTTCCTTGGTTCCTCTGAGTTTCCAGTGGGATCCCTTCTTATGAGCTTTTGTTTGGGGGTGTTGAAGATTGGTGTAGCTGAGATTAAACTTGTTGTACCATTGAGTCTCTGAATGCTGCCAACTTGACTGATCTGGGAGAGCAATGAGGTTGGTGCTGATTGATTCTGAGATGATGGCTATTGTTTTAGCTTGGATGCTGGCTATGGAAGGCTTTTTGTTGTTGAATACATAGTTGTTCCTGGCTAACCAAATTTTCCAACTAAGAGTGGCTGGGATGCATTTCCACAGTCGATTGATATTGTGTTTGCCTTTTTTGGGGAAGGGATAACACTTCCCCCAATTTTCCTGAAGAGAGGTAATTTGATCAAAACTTTCGCTGATTGTCATAGGATTTATTACTTGTTTCCAACAACTTTGCGCAAAGGGACAGAGGAGAAAAATATGTTGAGTGGATTTGTCCTCAGCGCAGCAGAAGAAGCATCTTGAGGGACCCTATATTCCTCTTTTCCTTAGGTTCTCAGCAGTGAGGATCTTTCCTTTGAGGAGTGTCCAATTGAAGTGTTTGATCTTTGGTAAACATTTCAATTTCCAAGCAGTTGTGTGGAGATTCCAGTTTGCAGTTTGGTTGGTTGCCTGAAGGATTTTGTACCCCTCTTTAACCGTGAATTTGCCTCCGCTAGAGTCCCAGATGTACCTATCTTCAAACCCTGAATTTGTGGGCGCAGAACCAGCGAGAGAGCGCTTAAGATTGGACCAGAGATCCTTGAGATCGATGGGGAGGTTAAGGACCTTCTAATCTTGCCATATGTTCTGGTTCCAAGTTGATATGTCATACAAGGTCGTTAGATTTCTTTCTTCCATCCACATCTGGAGTGGTCTAGAAGCTTGATGAAGGTTCCTTGGCTTTGAGCCCATGATTCTGTCTGACCAAATATTGATGCTCTTACCATTTCCAGGGAATTTGGATGTGTTTTCTCTGAATTGTGGGAGCACTTTTTTGATGAGTTTCCACACTGGGGTGCAGGGTCTTTCCGCTATTGGCTCGGAGAGGAGGTTCGAGTTTGGACCACTGAGGTATTTCCTTTTTAGGACCTCCACCCACCACGAACCTTTGCCTGTAAGAATTCTCTAAATCAGCTTGAAACCCAAGGCTCGATTGGAGAGGCTTGGGATTCTGATAGATAAGCCACCTTTTTCATAAGGTAAAGTTACCTGGTCCCATTTAACAAGACTAAATTTCTTGGACTCTTGCTTCCCTCCCTGCCAAAGGA
>APFE030159640.1:0-44998 GCA_000404065.3 Pinus taeda
TCATTTATGTAATGTAAAGGAGGTTGCCCCCTCGAAGAGGCTGAATTCTAAGGCGTTGATCTATCTTTTCTATCTTTTCTTGAGCTGGTTTCATAACATGCTTCCTCATACCATCCCTCCATGCCCCACTTATGTGAACCCAATGTGTTGCAGGCCTTGCTTATGTACTTATAAATAGGGTCATTGTACATTTCACCTCCTATTCTTGCTTAAAGAAACTTAAGAGCATGTTTTTTCCACTAGCCTATTGGGATTTTTAACTACTCCTCAATATTAGGAATCTTGGCAATTGTCATAGTACTCTCGATCCTCCATTCTTCAAGATCAGTTTCCTTATTCAATATAGTGCTCTTTAGCCTTCTAAATTCTTCCTTTATTTCTAAGAGGCCTCATGCAATATTATTAAACCTTTCTTGAATGTGTTCTTGGTGATTATCATGTGGAAGCCATATAACCAATATGGATATATTTATATCTTCTTACACTTTGTTGATGGTTGGTCCATAATGTGATTTCTAAACCATGTCACCTCATATTGTCATGTGAGCTTTTGATGGGTTCTCTAGAAGACATGATTTATTATCTTCCTACCGCAAACTACATCTCTCCTTAAGCTCCTGCAAATCTGCATATCATTCATACTTATTTAACCTGCCTATCCAATTTTGAGTGTCAATTCTTTTATCATCCTCCTATGCTATGGTATTTGTAGATGAAGAGGAATGTGCTATAATTGCATATTTTCCTTCTACATGTTCATCTTCTTTAAGTATGTCATTGATCCCATGCTTCATAGCTCCACCTGCTCCTTTGCCCTTAGCACTATCTAGAGGCAAGAAAATATTTTCTTGTACCAATTCCACCCCAAATATCAATTGTCCACCTTTCCTAATATCATGAACAATTTTGCTTCCTTCCTTGTTGGTTCTTACCCTTGTTGGCATAACATGTGACCTGCAACCGCATTGAATTTATCTCTCTTTCAATCAATTTCCTTTTGAACAATTTAAGGTTAAGCTCAATCAATCTTTCTGAGAGTCCATGAGAAGCAAGTGAAACAACTAACAATTTCCTCCAAATATCCAACACCTTTTATTGCAACTGCTTGCATATAGCATCATCATCACCTAAAATCAAAGACAAACTATTTTCCAAGTTATTTTTTACAATTCCTGGGTGACATTCTCTGATGTTGGTGAAGAAACTGTTGAATACCTGAAAAATCAAACCACTACAATCTAAATTGAGCATAATGGCACACATCCTAGTTCTGGCCACCATATCCAAGATATTTAGTTTCTTACCAAAGGTAAGTTCCTTGATATCATGCAATTCTTGGAAGCTACCTATAATCAACTTAGAATGTCATCATTGTAGGGGGGAATATGTGAAATTATACATATGATCTCATAGAGGCAAGAAGCAACTACAAGTCTTCCCTCCTTATAAGGATGTTCCATAAACTTATGTTGAATCAAGGCAAGCATTGATGGATTCATTTCCCAATTTAATATCCTCTAATTAGATTTGGCTACTTTGGGCAAGCATGTATCTAATTCCTCCAATTTAGAGGGACATCCCCTATCTTCATAGACTTTAAATATGATCCAAGTATAAAAATTCAATTTCCCACATCCTTTTCTTTCTATAGATCCCTCGATTGCTTCTACTGAAGAGCAATATGGACTCCTTTAGATAAGGGTTTGCTTACTTATCTTGTTCTTTACTCTATAAGAGCATCACTGTCCAAAGGACCAATTGATTGATTACTGAACTATTGTCATCTTATCAACAAGTTATTTATGGCATTTGTGATGCCTTTTAAGGCTCGTTTTCATTTATCATCCATGAGGAATTTTTAAATTCCACCTTTACAAATAGTCAACATGCCAACCCCTTTAATTTAATTCACAATTTTTTTAGCAAATTTCTTAAGAAAATCTACATAAGTAATTTTGCTGAAAATTTTAAGAAATTTCAACAAAAATTGGACAACTGGTAAATCACAAATTTTCAATGAAAAATGCCATAGTAGAAAACCCAACCAATGTTATTAAGAATTACATCATTTTTTTACTTAGCAAATTTAATCAACTACTGCAATAACACGACCTCTCCACAAATAAACTCAGTTATTGCAATATCTCAGTCTCTCCACCAATAAATTCATCTCCTGTAATAATTTGGTCTCTTGACAAATAAATTCACTCAAACAAAATAAATTTGGCATAATAAGCTAAGTTCAGCCTAGCCAAATAATTTTGACCCAGCAATGAAAATTCGGCACAACAAGATAAATTTAACCCATCAAGAGAAATTCATCATAGCAAGATAAATTCGACCTAGTAAAATAATTTCGACCCAACAAGATAAATTTGGTCCGACAAGATAAATTCAACCCCACAAAAGAAATTTGGCACAACAAGATAAATTTGACCCAGGAAACCCAGTGAGAGAAATTCGGCACAATAATATAAATTCAATCTAGTAAATAATTTTTGTCCACTCCTTATGCTATCAAATAAATTTATCTAGATTCAACCTACAATACTACAAAATATCTAGGGTTTATGCGGTTTAGTAACTCGATTTGGAAATATTTTGAGCCCTAGCTAGGCTTTTGGCTCCCACAAAATAAAATGGGCCTTGCATAAGAAATTTGGTTTCCACGAACACTTATTAATCCAAGCACTGATGAAATTACCCTTTAAACCTTGAGGCTAGTAGGAAAACTTGCTCTAATGCCATTGTAATATCCCTTTTAATTATTTTTCTAAACTTTTTTTTGTAAATCTTCTCTTCAGAATTCTTCAGAAAAATTTACACAGATCATTTTGTCGAAATTTTAAATAACACCATGGCAGTTTTACAAAAACTTAGCAAGAAAAACATAGACAATATTCATCAGAAATTCAAACTTATTTTATTAACTGGAATATGATATTACATGCCAAATCTAGATCAAAACTTGTTAAAACACTAGCAACGTATCTAATTGGCTAACAATATCTCCTCTAACATTATGTCCCTATGAGAGATCTGATTGACCTCGATTCACGATATCCACGTTAAGCCCAATGAGAAAATTTGATTTTATCCCTCCTCTTTGAGTGTCTAGGGTATATATCTCAATACCAACAACCCTCCTCACTAGATCAGCTAGGGTGGACTACTAACCACCAATAATAACCCTCTACAGAATGTGGCCTCTCACCCAGACAAGCTCCAAGAGCTCAACTCAACAACAACAAAAATAATAATCCCAAATGCATGCCCAAGGAGTGACCTCTCATCACCTTTAATAGTCATGGACTATCAGAATTCCATGGGTGAATACCATGGGTTATCCAAATACCATAGACCTTTTTTTTTGTTAACTAGAGTATCAACAATTGTGCTAGTCTCGTACTCGTGCGACATGGAATTGATTCCAACTACTACCACTCTAAGCTATAGGTGCCTACATATGCCCCTTCCACGTGTACAGGTGAATCGGGGGGATTTGAGCACCGTACCTCCTCACACATAATACTTCATTTACATCGCCATCAACATTTGAGCTATCCCCCGGGTGTTGGGTCTTTTTCTTCTTTCATGAAAGTGGCTTTATAATATTTTCATTTCTTAGTCACCTTTTAATTAATTAATTCTCTCATAACCTACAATTAATTTTAGTTTGTAGTCTAGGCTATTGAGATACTCTTTGTTCCCAATGCCCAGAAAAAGGGACATTACACAGTCCCTAATAAGATGCCCTTATTAATGACAATATTTGCATCTAAAGATGACTTGTTCATAATCTAGAGATTGCTTCCAAACACTATCTTGATAGTAAATATCTATGAAGGTTGGAAGAGGCTTGGAGATATTCATGTAAACAAAAATGCATGCATATGAGTCTACCTCCCTCTCTTGGTAGCGTCCGACACTTTGAAAAAGTTGTCAATGGCATTTTTTATTCCCTCAAGGGTTTCCTCCTCCCAATATTCTTTAGGGAGAGAAAAGAGACAAACCCACATCAGGGCTATAAGGAAATCCTCTTTCTCTAGATTATATTGCTCCTTCTAGAATTGCATGAAGAGCCCTACATTATTGAAAAAATATGGCCTTCCTTCAAAACTCTCGATCCATCTTTTATGCTGGAGAAAGTTGTTGGAAATTGTAACTGGTTTCGGTCTTTATAATTGTCATTTGTGTCATTTCATTATGTAATTCTTATGTATTAACAAAATAAAAGAAAAATAAATTATATTGTAAAAGAAAATTGATCTATTAAAGCATGGGTTACATGCTTGGGTCATTGGTCAATAGGTCAAAGTACCCATTGTGTGCTCTAGGGTTTTTGTCTTGAGTCAAACTCAATATCATAATGTAAAATACCGCAATGGGAACGTGAATAAAATCTTAGAAATAGAATATATTTTGTACTTGAAAAGTGTCTAGAAGGCTCAAAACAACAAGTCGGGCAGTCATCCAAAATTGGTCTAGAGTGGACTCAAGAGCCACTTGGAAAGCCTATATATAAAAATACTTCGACCTCCATTGTAAAATACTTCAAGCAATCACATATTGGATCCATTTTGAAATCTTAGAGGGACCCGAAGGTCTAAGAAAGCTAGAATAGTCTAAGCGAAGAAGAAGATAAGTCTCGAAAGTCTGTAATTCGTTGTCTACAATGCACACATGCAAGGATACTAGGTTCTGCTAGGGTTTGCACAAGTTCTAAAGTTGCATAAGTGAAGAAGACAAAGTTAAAAATTAAAGAAGACATGTATGGATGGTTAGTTGACTTGTATCTTGAAGGAAGTTGTAGGTCTTGTGTTTAGTCTTGGGAGTCTCCTTTGAAAGTTTATAAGAAAGAGAAGTTCTTGTGGGTTTTCCCCTGTTGGAGAGGTTTTACCCTAGCATGGAGCCTATTTCTTGTGTTCATGTGATCTCTATTGTGTGGCATTTATTTTATGATGAAAAACACACACATAATAATAATCTAAGAAGAAGAACATGATCACAAATAACTGTCATGAATGGAACATGGAATTACAAATGTTGTCCTAATCGATTTTCCAACAAAAGTGACTGTAAAAAAACCTTTGGCACTTAACTCCAATTCTATTTGACCCTAGGGGTTTCATTTATTTTATATCCACCCAATCAAATCCTTTTCAATGGGCCATAATCAAATAAATTTGTAGATCATAGCGTGATCCTACATATATTGGATATATTCTCTAATAGTACTATATTTAACCTCGTATTTTCGATCTTTCACTTCTTTTGGTAAACAACACCCTAGATTTCTAGCTTTCCATGATGCACCTAACAGTGGGTTTGTTAAGAAACCAAAAACCCCACTTTGTCTAACTGCTCTATGAAAAGGATGTCAAAGCTAAGGAGAATGACAAGTCCAAATTCATTATGAACTCTCAAAACTATCTAGCTAAAGGAGGGGGCATAGCATCCTCTCAAGGAGCCAAGCATAGACAGTCATGGAGAAGAAACCCTATAATTTACAAAGCAGCGCTGAAAAGCTTGAGTGTGAAAAGTTGTTTTCTATACCACTAAGAGTATATCCAATACCCCATGAGCCATATATACTAGGAGAGGGTGGGGGAGCTTATTCCTTGAACCTTATCACAACGAGTCAAAGATGTTCCATTGTGGGATTTGAAAATGGGTGGAGGGGATAACATCTCATTGTGCCAACCACTTGGTCGTCCCATGAGAAGACATGTATTATCTCGATTTTCATAAAAGTTAAAAATATTTTCATATTTTCATATTATTTTCAAAAAGGATTTGTGTTTAATAATGTAAGATTGGACAATATACAGTTTCTATAATTATGTAATTTTGTCTCAATATTAATAATAATAATAAATCATTTTATAAATATATAAATTAATTTAAAAAAATCATTTTTTTATATAAATTAATTTTAAACAAGTTATTATTGAATAATTTTTATAATGTTAAAATTTAATCACTATTAAATTCTTGAAATATAACTTATATCATGTCAAAATTATATCATATTACAATCAATATAATAATTACACTGATAGGTGTATCTATTTTATAATAGGGCTTCTAGAATTGTAATTTAATTACTAATAAATATCTACCATCCAACTAATAATTAGTGTGCATAGAGGCACTCTATAGTCGAGTATGGGGACAATGTTGCCATGTAACTTTACATTTAAATATAATAATATAATACTTACATTAAAAAATTAAAAATAGTAAAAGCAAAAAAACAATGCAGCCATAAATAAAATACTTCAATTTCTACCTTAATTTTACATCAACTTTGTAAAGACATTTTATTAATGTGTTTCTATTTCATATCCAAATTGAGTATATATATATATATGATCAAGTTTCCACCTTAATTTCTATAAAACGTCCACACTTAATTTCTATATAAGGTTAAGATGTCTATATAACTATAGTGGATGCTTTATATAGAAATCAAGTGTGGATGTTTTATGTATATCTACGCTTATAGTTATAAGCATCTACACTTAATTTTTATATTTATAACATTAATTTTACATCAACTATGTAGAGAGAGAAAGAATAATTGAAAGTTAAAAAAATTACATTTTAGTATGAGGGAGATATGCAATTTCTTCACTAAATAATATGAAGCTGATAGAAAATAATATTATTGATATTATGTGATTGCACTAAGAGGCACATTTTACAGCTTAGTATGAGGGTGATGTGTAACTCCGTCCATACTCAACCTCGAATTGACACATGCCCCTTTTAAAATAAAAATAAAATATTCTCTAAATATAAAAGCAATGTTGGCTATAATAAAAAACAAGATCAAATACACATATTTGGTTAGTTTTAATTATAAATATTCCCACTCTCACTATGCAACTTGTATAAAGGAGATATGGAGCCTCTGCCATAAATAAAATATGTGAATGTTGAAATAACATAGATTTAGATCAATTGAGAGATAAAATAAATAAAAGTTAAAAAAAAAAATTATCATTTCACTTTTTTAATCTAAAAAATATGTATAATTTTAAGGTATTTTTTAATTTTTAATTCACATGGTATTTTTGTTTCTATACATGGTACAGGACAGGATAGGACATTACAACATATCTTCTATACTACTCTGAAGAGCACAACAAAGAAAAGAAAAAGTTTTCATCCAATTGCATATTACTAGCCTAGATCCATTTAACTCTGGATCTACCAAGTGCTAAAAAGGATCAAATATCTTTTCACTCTAAAAGAGGTTTGCATCTCAAGAGATCTAATCCCTCTAAGGGCTTGATAGATCTAGAGTTAAGATAGATCTAGGTTGGTGTATAATTCATTCTATATTTAATTTATATGTAATATTTGAAACAAATATATTAATAACAAAAAATATTTTATTGTGAGCCATAAGTAAAATATTTCAATGTCTATATTAAAATAACATAATTTTATATCATTAGAAAAAAAATATAGTAATTTAAAATTAAAAAATTTGTTATATTTTCACTTTCCATTACTAGGGAGATATGTAATTTATTTCATTCTTGATATCAAATTCAATATATATAAGATTTTAAAAATATTAATAACAAAGAAAATTTTAATGTTGATTATAAATCAAACATTTTAATATGCATGTCGAGTAAAATATTTTAACATCAAACATATATAGAGTGAGAAAGCATGAGAGAATTGTTATTACATTAATAAGGCTTTCTAATTCAAGGTATGAGGGAGATTTGTAATTATTTAAATGCTTAATATGGATTTGATATGTAACATTTTGAAAAAAATTAATAATGATAAAAAATTAAATGTATGGATACAGAAAAAACAGTAATAGAAAAAATAATTGTGCATGTGTATATGTATAATAGGTGTATAATTAAGAGTGTGTGTGTGTGGAATTATTGGTTCTTTTTGTTTGGTAAGTTAATTATTGCTAAAAAAACCCACTATTTCACATCACAACCTCTCTAAGGAGGAGATACGTCACTTGTCTCAATTACTTCCTTATGTTTTAAAGCCTTTGGAGCAGGGTTTACAATACCTGGGATTTTATTTGAAGCTCAATGGTTATTGCAATGAGGATTGGGTCTAGTTGATCTCTAAGCTGGATAAGATTTTAAGTTGTTGGTGTCAAAGGTGGCTTTCCTGGGAAAATTGCCTAATTCTTATTAAATCAATGTTGAAGGCAATCTCGATTTATTGGCCTTCTTTGGCCTAGATTCCTAAATGTATTTTGGAGAAAATTAGGAGACTATGCCCTTTTTTTCTTTGGTCTAGGAATAAATAAAAATGACTTCTATGGGTAAGGTGGGATGTTATTGCTAGACCAAAAGATCTGGGTGGATGGGGTTTAAAGAATTTATTTCATTTCTCTAAAGCTCTGCTTGCCAATTGTGGATGGAGGTTAATTTCTATAGATAGTATTTGGACATCTGGTGTTTATGAAAAATATATTGCTTCGTTTTCTCTTAAAGAATGGATATTTATATTGGACAAACCTTGATCAAATATTTCCATTATATGGTGTGTTGTTCTTAATACTTTTGATATTATTGGAAATGGTCTTGCTTAGTAGGTGGGAAAAGTTGATAAGTGTTATATACCTAGGGGGGATAATATGGGGTACAAAGGGAGGTATCCAAGGTAATAATGTAATAATGGGATGGGTAATAGTAATAAATAAGGTGGTTAACCTGTATCATGTAAGGGACCACAAGTAGTTAGTAATAATGTAATGGGCCCGTGGTATTAGATAGATGGTATTGAAGGAACCATGGTATTGTATGTATGAGACCTATATAGAGGCTAGAGACTCCAAATTGAGGGATGTCAAGGAATTATTGTATGAACATGCATATGGCTTGTGGAGTGTTCTCCTTCCTTAAGGAGTGAATGTATGGTGTTGCCCTACCTTAAGGGTTTGATCAATAAAGAGAAGCATTTCTATATTAGACTTTGTTATTTCTAGGTTTATTCATATTATCATATATTTCTAGGTTATCTATAACAAGTGGTATCAGAGGTATAACAAGTGGTATCAGAGCACTTTCTTGGGCAAAAGTGGAGAATTTTTTTTTATTTTTGCAGGAACTTTCTGGGGCGGTGAGTTTGCAGATCAGATCTGTATGTTTTGGGGCAAAATCTGCAAAATCAAATTGCAGATTTGGATTCTTTGTGAAAAAATACCCAATTTCAAAAAACAAATCGGCCGAATCAGAGTCCGGATGAAGGAGATATCGCTGATCTAAAAATCAGTGGCGTTGAAGACATTTTTTCGGGGCAACGATTTTGCGGTGCAGATCTGTATGTTCTGGGGAAAAATCTACAAAATTTAATTGTAGACGTGGATTCTTTGTAAAAAAATATGATTTCAAAATAAAAAAAATCGGCCGAATCGGAGTCCAGATGAAGGAGATATCGCTGATCTAAAAATCAATGGTGTTGTAGACATTTTTTAGGGGCAGCGAGTTTGCAGCGCAGATCTGTACTTTCTGGTGCAAAATCTACAGAAACTAACTGCAGATCTGGATTATTTGTGAAAAAATACCCAAATTCAAAAAAAAATCAGTCGAATCGAAGTCTGGATGAGGGAGATATCGTTGATTTAAAATCAGGTCTTTTTCAGAATTTTTGGGTGACGGTGGAAGAGTTGCAGCACAGATCTGAAATTCCAGTGCCTAGATCGGGATTTTTATCACATGGGAAGATGTAGAATGGTCATTCCATTTCCGAAAACAGGTCATAATAAAGATTCTGAGAAATATTGACTAAACTGTGGCCACTTTAAATTTTCGCCAAGTAAGTGAATTTTTTTCATGCCGTCTAGCAAGATGCTTTTTACAGGAAAAGATGATGGCCCTACTATTGAAGAATTCATAAAACAAAGAAAGTCCACATATGGGACAGATTGGAAGGATTTAGTGTGGCTTGGTCTCAGAGATGAGGCTACCAAATGGTGGTTCTCACTTGACAACCAGCAGCTGACCAAACTCTCAGATGCAGAATTTGAAAAAGTCCTTTTAGACAAACAGTCTCGTGCTAGAAAAAGGAGAATGAGACACGTAAGGGGTTATTTTCTTCTGGTGTCTCCTTATTGCAGGTTCATGGATTGATTCAGAAGGAGAAGATCAGTGTGTCTATAAATCCTAGTTGCAAGCATAATTTTATCAATGTTAATTTGGCAAAAAAATTGCAAGTTCCAACAAAATATATTGAAAACAGACAAGTTGATGAGGAGGATGTGCAAGTTTATAAGGATTTAAAGCTTTCTATGGATAAGTATGTGTTACATGGTGATTTTTATACTTCAGATATGGATAACATGGATGTTGTTTTAGGATATCCTTGGATGGAATCCGTGGGTACTATCAATATTAATGTGCAGAAGAAATTCCTGAAGCTCTGGTATAAAAAAGAAGAAAATTACATTACAGGATATTTCCATTAATAAATAGGTAGAGTCCACGGAGGTTGAAGCAGAAGATGTTCCAAGGACTGACATATCAGATGATGAGCCTTTGATGATCAACAATCAAACACAAACAGAGGCTGAAGCAGAAAAAGTTACAAGTGCTAATACATCAGATGAGGGCTCAATGGTTGAAGTAATATTGGAAGATAAGACACCACAACAGGCACCACAACATGCACCAAATAACAGTCAGGCTCCAGTAAGGGGTGAATTAAAGAAAAAGACACCGTGGGTTAAAACTTCAACATATCATCACCCACATCACCCCGCAAGAAAACAACCAACAAGATGGCAACTAATTAGCCACAAGGAGAACAACTCCTGCATGACAGATAGAGAGGAGCGAAAATCCACCTATTACACATCAACACAGAAGAGCTGCCAATGTCAACTTCCATCTCAAGCGAGTGAGGCTCCAGTGAGATCGAGGGTTCACCTTTCTCTTGGATGGCTAGATGCACGTGCATGGTACCAGTGGACTACTCTTTTGAGTAGATCTTATTATTTGTGTTCTTCCCATGTTTTGGGGACGAAACATGTTAAGGGGGGTGGAATGTTATATACCTAGGGGGAATAATATGGGGTACAAAGGGAGGTACCGAAGGGAATAATGTAATAATGGGATGGGCCATAGTAATAAATAAGTTGGTTAACCCATATCATGTAAGGGACCACAAGTAGTTAGTAATAATGTAATGGGCCCATGGTATTAGATAGATGGTATTGAGGGAAAAGTTGATAAGGTCCCCTAGGTCTTGATCCTTGGCTAAGGTTTGGTTTTTTTTACTTGTTTCTACCCCCTTTGATTTATTACCTCAGGAATCGTGGTTTCTGCAAACTTTCACATATTGCAAATCTCATTTAATCTTCTTTCTGGCATCATGCTCGCTATCTACTGAAGATCTGTGTATTGTGGATGAATTGAGACCTTCCTAGAAAAATTATATTCATGCCTCAGTATATGGTCATATTTGCCTACCTGATAAAGTTGATGAGCTTATATGAAGTGTTACCTCTTGTGGTACTTATTCTCCTAAGCTAGGTTATGTTTTTATCTCATTGCTAACAAATTGGATTTAGAGGTCAAATGGTGGTGGAAGGTAGTATAGAAGGCTAAATGCCCTCCAAAATAAATAAATAAATGTATGTGGTTTCTTATGACGAAGAAGGTTCCCACTTGGAATGTCCTTTAGAGAAAAATCATGTGGTCTGAGATGGTGTTATTTTTGTCAAAATGATGGTGAATGTGTTAATTGTGCTTTCATGATATGCCCCTTTTTCCTGGGTCTGTGTTGGGTCACTCAATATCATGTTTTGGTGTTGGACCGAAGGAGGCATGGCACTCTTAGTACACCAATCCTTCAATTCATCCCACCAAATCCCTCCCACTTATTATATGCTCAGGGATCTAGTTAGCTCAGAACTAGATTGTTTTCTAGGACTTAGTGACAACACCATCATGCATTTCTATTGAGGTTTTGGAAATTTTCAGCCATTTTCCACAAGGAAAAAATGGTGTTGCTCTTAGAGTGATTTCCCATAAATGCTTAGATACTTCTAATATGTGGGGATATTTTGATGGTGCTTCTATTGAAAATGGGAAGAAGTGCAGTGGTGGTTTTGTTTTATGTAACGACCTGGAATTTAAATATACAAATTAATTACATCAAAAAATGTTATTAATAATTGACCCAAACATTCACTGATTTAACATAGGATTTTCGAAAAACCATAAGCAAAGAGTATTTACCTATACACCAAAGATGTGTCTTGCTATTGATTATGGAGTTGTGGCACTACTTGAATCCTATTGACCACAACAAAGTTTTTGGGATGACTCTCCACCCAACTGTAGGCTCAGTTCCACAAAATCTTTCTATAAATGGCCACCCATGAGCCCGCAATCAACTACTGCTACCAGAGAATCCTTTATCTCATAGCACTCTTCTTCGAAAATAATGAATTAATACCATCTCCCTTTTTTTCCATTAAATAGAACAAATTATTCCAAAAATAGAAGGGGATTGGAAAGGGATCCACATGCACACAATCCATGTGTCAACATGCCAACTTTTATTTTTTTGTCTTAAGTTTTATTTATCTCAACATTTTTCTTAATTTAACTCTTTCTTATTTTATTCATTTTTACTTTTTGTTAACATTACTTATTCTTACTATTTTTATAGTTTATCATTATATATTTATTTAGAACTTCAGTTTATTATTTATTATTAATATCTTTTCTTTTTATTTATTATTTATTTTGTATTATTATATTTTCTTTATTAGTTATTGTTTTATTTATTTATATATTAATAATATTTCATTTACTATAATTATTATTATTACTATTATTATTTATTTATTGATTTATTAATACAGGACATTACAACCCCTTTTAGGAACTTCGTCCTGAAGTTATGTTTCATCATTTAACTTTTTATTATTTTATTTATGTATTTATTACTTCATGTTTTCCCTACACCTTTTGTTGAACTAGCATACCAGCAAGCATTGAAATTCACACAACACTAAGGAAATCCCAAGGAACCTCAAGTCCTTTTTCCCAACTTTCGGAACCAGGCATAAAGCTTGATTGGTTTGTACCATAGCCCAGGGCTCAAACTTCAACTACCCTAGGGAAAACATCTAGTCCCCATACTCAATGACTCTGGGCATCCCACAAAGTTGGCCCAACTCCCTCCACACTCACTAAGGTGCACAACCCTAGGCATCGAAGTCCTACACACTCTTATGGACCTTGGCATCCCAATTCAATATCAAACACTCATCCTCCTCTATATGGTCCCATATCCCTTTAAGAGATATCCATAAAGATCTATACAAGGAAAAAGAACCATTGGCATATGTAGTGTTTATTGAGTATGTCCCCAATCCATATGGTATTACATATTCTCCCTCATAGGTATGGGCTTCAACAAGATCATCAAATAAACTATTCCTTGGCCCATTTCAGGATTTCCTATCAATCACCACATCTCAACATATAGTTAATGCATTAGTTATAATGATAACATCATAGAAAATAATTCATATGTCAAATATTATATACCATCTATTAGGGTCCTAGGGTCTAGGGATCAAAGTGTCTTTGCCTCTTTTTATTCATTTTGGGGGTTTGTATGTTAGTTTAG
This sequence comes from Pinus taeda, assembly GCA_000404065.3. NCBI lineage: Eukaryota > Viridiplantae > Streptophyta > Pinopsida > Pinales > Pinaceae > Pinus > Pinus taeda. Next base: position 13,642 of record APFE030159640.1, read on the forward strand.
CCTATGAATCACTAATGTCATAGTCTAAAGGGTCATTGTCTAAGGTTACTACTAGTTTTCCATGTCATAAATGGATTTTTAAATGCAAAATTAAATTTGAGAGAGTCTAAAGTCCATGAGAGGGTCATAAGGTCATATTTCCAAATATGTACTCATGTAAAGAAAAGGGGTAATTGAGGGTTCAAGGGGTCATTTCATGGGGGTCTTATTTATCACAAGTCAAAACCATGACAATTAGTTAAAAGTTCTATGGGTTTGTTAGTGGTGTCTATTATATCTCCATGTCACCATTCACAATTCATAATTCACCTTTATGTGTTCCTTCCATGCACCATTCACCATCATATATTCCCTTCATTCACATTTTATCATCATGTCACCCCTTAATTCACATCTCATCATCATGATTTATAATACATAATTCATGTTACCATAACCCCCTTTACTCAAAGTTCACCTTCATGACAAAACAAGATATAAGGAGGCACAAATTTTCAAGAAAAAAAAATTGCCCTCATTCTCTCTCAATTTGCATCTCGTGCTTTGAGAGGTTTCGATAGGTTATAGAGTAGAAGGCCAAAAGCATAGTAGAGGGTCGAACAAAAGTTGCAAGGAAGTGTTGTTCAAGTGGAAGAACGTCGTTGTGCAATTGATGCGCAAACTCCAAGCCACACAGTCATTGTGAAACTATTGCTTAGCTGGTTGAAACCCTTTGTAGAGGTCGATGTCAGCCTTCTACTTTTTTCGCTCAAGTTTTTATGTTGTCTAAGATAGGAAATATTCTCTCCATCCATAGCTCTTCTTAGAAAATTGATCAGATATTGTCTAGTAAATGACTACATGTGTTTGTTACATAATTGATGCGCAAAAGCCTGTGTGCTATTGGTTTGTGTTTGAGATATTTTAAAATGCTTAGGGTTTGTATGTAATGCATTGATATGTGTCTACCATAGCCTATCAGTCAAATTTTCTGTTAATTTGACCTGATTTCGTTTGTATATGCCCACTTTCTGATTTGGCATGTAAAAGGGTTGTCAAAGCAATAGATATTTCCCAAAACCCAAAAGCATTTGAAACTTTGTGAAAACACTATCAACTAGCTCATATCATCGCATTGTAACCCTTATCGTGTTGTCATCCCTTTAATTGCAATATCATTTAGCCCCTTGTCCACAAATGTGGTGCGTGCACAAGATCAAAGTTGAAATGGTGTGCGACTACAACTTATATAATCAGATGGAAAGCCCAGGGAGAAAAAGGCAAACCAAGGGAGGAGAGGTAGTTTGTTTTGGGCCTAGAAGTTTAAAAATGGTAAATGTTGAACCTGCAATCTGACTAGCATTTGAACAGACAGGATGCATACCCTTCTGAGAGAAAATTCAAACACATGGCCTCAAATTTCAGCTTGCCAGTTTGTTTGCCCTCATTTTTAAAGGTTACAAGGTCAAGGTTGGAGATTTAGAAATTACAGTTTCTGAAGAAATCATTTCCTAGGAAACAAGTATCCCCTCACAAGGTGAAATATGGTTCAAATGCATGGATTTGGATGCCTCACATTATAAAATATTTGTAAAACCTCAGTACAAAGGCAAATATGGCCCTCCATTCCCAAGAAACTACTTGTTGAACCACTACAGCCAACTGTTGAAAGTGATACATAGGTATTTTACCTGTGAAGGTCGCTTCAACAAAGTGTACCAGTATCTTTTCCCATGCACTTCACTAGAAAAAGGAGCCTAAACTTACCTTATTACATGTTCAAAAGCTTGGGAAATATGGCAGAAAGAGTTTAGACCAAGGTAGAGAATCACTTGCCTAGCTTGTTCTACTTTTCACTTGTCAAACTGTTAGTTTTGAATGAGTCAGAGAAGAATAAAAGGCCTTGGGATGGTTTCTTGTCAGCCTCAGGTTTGTTGTCTCATGAAAACACTTCTCCTATGGAAGTAGATGAAGAGGTACTTGAAGCTGAAGAGGTAGTCAGCATGCCTAAAGATGAAGAGACGGTTAAGAAATCAATGAGGGATAAGAGAACAACAAGTAAAGGGAATGGTAATACACAAGTAGCCTATGAAGAGGCACATTTTCTCCATAGACTGACAACCATATTTTCTACCAAAAAGTTGATTAAGGAGCCAACTTATCAAAATACCATTAATCTACCAAAGGATATACTAGAACATGGAATGGGGTTAGAAAGATGTTCAAATGGAAGACAAAGACCTTAAAATTGCACACTTGCAAGAAAACCTTGATAAAACTCATCTTATGGTTGCCTATTTGTAGAAGGAGAACCGAGAGCTTAGGCACAAAACAAAAGAAGTAGCCCAGCATAAGGAAAGTGAGTTGTCCAAGAGGCCTCCTAAACCTACAATCCAAGATAAAGGAAAATAGGTGATTGATGTAGAGGCAGTAAGAGAACCCAGTGTGCAAATAAGGAAGCCTATGACAAGGTCAACAGCTAAATAGAAAGAGCAAATGAAAGATACCCTTCCATCAAAAGAGAAGCCAGAATTTGATGAATGGAAGGACTATCAAATGTTTTTTGAGGAGATTGAAAACTGCCAATGGAAAGTTGATTAGATAACAGAAAATAATGAAATTTACAAAAGGGCCATCAATGATACCATCTCAACAGCTAATGTTTGGGTTGCAGAAGCTCTTGACACAATTGATAAAGCCAAAGTAGTCTTAAAATTGACTCTTCCCTTACATAGACAAATAAAGAGTTATTACACAACAAATCTAATTATGAGAAGAATATCAAGAATGATGAAATAGAAGCTATCTAGCACTAGAAGACAACTCAAGAAGATCAAACAGTCACAGTGACCTAGCAATCTAGCCATGGTAACACAGCCATCTAAAGTAGACAAACCATCATCTAGGAATAAGACGAGGAGGTAGCCTTGGAATTTTGACTAAGGTGGGTTTATTCATTTTTGAAATTGCATGCTCTGTTCCATCCTGCATAAAGTTAAAAATTAGTGTAGCCAAAGGCCTATTTTGCAATTACATAAGGTCATTTTTTTATGAAACTATGAAAGTTTTGGAATTTTTTATGTGTGTTGGGTGTTATAAAGTGAATGTGATGGATGGTTGGGTACTACAATGTTTTTGTTGGAGTGGGAAATGTCAAACAAATTTAGAATTTGAATTCTGCTGCACAAATGGTGAGCAGTCTGTTGGGAGGTTGACAAAGGCTAAAGAGGATATCTTAGGGGTTATACACTAGCACAACACCATTTCAAGAACACCTATTAGCTTAGTTTTTTCTAGAATGATCTACAACTATGTCAAGCTTGAAGGCCTATTTCACCCTGTTGCGCAACTATATCAGTCGGGCTTATTTTTTCATTTTGGTATTTCAGGACCTTCTAGAAGTATGTTAGTGATCAGATAGGTGTGGATAAGCATAGATAAGTTAATTTAATTGATAATTCTAGACATGTTGTTTCTAAATTTTTGTAAGTTTTAAAACAGTGAGGTCTCCGAAATTATGATAACTTCTATATGGTAGGTTTTTGCTTTTCTACAAATACATTGTATTGAGCCTGTTTTACTCATGTTCAGTGAATTCGACCACCTTAAGTGGTAATTTTGAATTCCTCTTTGTATTTAATGATGGAAGAAGATGAAAAATGGGTTGGTTGGTTATTAGTTGTATTTTGAAGAGAAGATTATTGGCATTTTCTATTGTTTTTTTAGAATATTAATACAAATCCAATTGCAGAAGTACAAATCTATTTTTACCAGAGATTTGAATACATGGTGCTTTGATGTATGTCCCTCTTCTTATGTGAATGTGTATTATTTAGTTGTTTATCATATTATCTCTAAAATCTTATGAATGTTTGAACTGTATTTTTTGGAATTCATCTATTGTGAGGTGCTCCATCACATGTCGTTTAAGTATTATTTCATTTTGTATGATTATATGTTCAGAATTTTTTCCAATATAAATGTTTTGTTTAGAATAATCCTCATCTCATTCTTTCCTACTAAATTTATATCAAATATCTATACTCTGTTAGATGCCTTTGGTATAATGGATTGTTAGTTTTATGCTTCCCAGACATAATAATCATCAATTTCACTGATAAGCATTATTAATCTCGCTTCTACTTTATAAACATATTTACCAATCACTAGTTTGATCATAAGCACTCAAAGTTTGTCTTCATTCCCAATGGTACTCCTTTCGAAACCCTACCAGCACAAACTTTAATCAATAAAACTCATCCTTTTCCCAAGATCTAGCCATTGTTCTTCACATAAACCAGTCTTGTTGTGATTAAGTTGAAAGAGAGATCACTCTCTAGTGTTGGAAAGGCTAGCTTCCAGTTCTGCAAGTGCTTTGTGGTTACCCCTATGATCCTTTTTTCAGCCTAGAGGTTAATTACAGGGTGCTAATATATTGGTGTCATTGTCAGGGAACAAAAGGTTTCATCTTCTCTAGGAAAGATTATCAAATTTTCAGATATGGTTGTTAATGGTGGACAACAGTCAGACATACAAAGGTTGAATTCTCCACCTAGCAAATCTGCTAGCTCAAGATGAGTTCTATATCTGTAAGTTATGCTCCTTTAAAACGAGACCACATTCCAGGTTTTCTGAACCACATGCCTCATGTAGATTGGCAAACATTTTTTCCAAAATTCAAAGATCATGTAGAATATGATGTTGCTCTTCATTTAGTCAAATTTCACATGCATGTACGTAGACTTAAGTTTCAATTTCATGAATATTTCCTGATGAAGATGTTCATGGTATCATTGGAGAGAAATCCACAATCATGGTATCAAATCTTGCCAAATGGTTTCTTGTATTCTCTTAGAGATTTTCATGTTTTATTTTATGAGAGGTATAAAGAATGTCATCCTTCCTTGTTGCTTGTCAAAGTTTGTTGTACACATTTGAAAAGTTTATCGAGCATTTGGAATTTTTTTATGAAGATGATCAGTTAATGGGTGATGAGATTATATAGGCCTTTAATCATAACCCTTTTAACTAGGAAGAAGATGTAGAAGTTGGATTCCATGACACTTAAGAAAATTCTTAGCATGTAGTTATTTATCCCCTAGCTGAAAATGAAATAAATATGCATTTCAATGACGTGCTTTCTCTTGAACTTGTTGATGACATTTAGTAGCCTTTAGACATTTCAAAAGAACAAGAGAACAATCATCTTAGTTATAATGAAGAATTAGTGCTTACATATGACAATCATGTTCCATCCTTTGAGTTTGATGAACATTTGCAGCAGTCTTGTCAATATTTTTATGATCAAAGGCATGAGGATAGTCATCCATATGTCTCTTTAGATTTTTCATTTCCTTAATCTTTCATTCAAGAACAAATTTCTCTGGATCAGTTTTCTAAAGAAACAAGCATAGAAACTTTAGACACTCAAACATCACATATCATAGAGCCTATCTTATCTTGTAGATCTGTACCATAGGAGCTCATAGTTGTCAAGTGATTTACCTGTACTTGTCTGTTGAGAGCATCTTCCACATTGTTTTCTTTACCTTTGATGTACCTAATATTGAAATCAAACTCACTAATTGTGTCCAACCATCTAGCTTGTCTCGCGTTCAGATTCGGCTAGTCAAACAAATACCTCAACCCAATGTGATCACTCATAAGTACAAACCTCCTGCCAAGAAGATAATGCCTCCACATCTTCAATGCTTGTATGATCGTTTCTAGCTCAAGATCATGTGTCAAGTAGTTTTGTTCATGCTCGTTTAGTTTCTGGACTCATAACATACAACCTGTCCATCCTACATAAGGACTCCACGAAGCCCTCTCTTCCAAGAATCTGTACATACCAAAAATTCTTTGTCCGGATCTGCAATCTGTAGCATTGGTGCATGTGTCAAAACCTGCTTAAGTTTCTCAAATCTAGCCTAACACTCCTTTTTCATTCAAACTTATTACCTTTACTTTGCAATGATGTGATAAGATAAGAAATCTATGAGAAGTTCCTGATGAACCTCCTGTAATAGCCTGCTAGACCCACGAAATACCTCACCTTATCCACACTCTTAGGAGCTACCCACTCCATGATGGCCCTTATCTTCTCTGGATCTACTACAATTCCCTCCTTGTAGACAACATGTCCCAAGTAGTGTACCACACTCAAATAAACTACACTTGTTGAGCTTAGCATAAAACTGATGCTCCCTCAACAACCTCAACACTGTCGCTAAATGATTGGCATGGCCTTCCTCATTTTTAGAATATACCAGTATATCATCACTGAACACAATAACAAACTTATCCAAATATGGATGCAACACACTATTCATCAAACACATAAATGTAGTTGGAGCATTAGTCAAGCCAAATGGAATAACAATGAACTCATAATGCCCATACCTGGTCCGAAACGCAGTCTTGTAAATGTCTTCCTCTTTGATGCGTACTTGATGGTGTTCGGATCTTAGATCAATCTTTGAGAACATTCTTTCTACCTTCAGTTGATTGAACAAGTCATCAATCCTTGGCAAAGGGTACCTATTCTCGATGGTCACTTTGTTCAATTTCCTGTAATCGATGCATAGTCTGAGAGTACCATCTTTCTTCTTCATGAACAACATCGGTGCACCCCAAGGTGATACACTTGGCCTAATGTATCCCTTGTCCAACATTTCCTTCAACTACAACTTTAACTCAACAAACTCAGGTGTGCTCATCCTATAAGGTACTTTTGAGGTTGGAGCTACCCCTGGCACTAACTCAGAAAAATCTACCTCCCTATGAGGTGGAAACTCTGTAATGTCCTCAGGAAATACATCCTGAAACTGCTGCAAAGCCGGATACCTTCTCAACACATATGCATCCTCAACCTCCTTACCCTTATCATTAGAAAAGTGTACTACAAATAACATACACCATTTCTTGCAACTATGCTTTCCTTACATAGTTGTCACCATCCTAACTGATGTGGATTTCTTCTTACCCTGCAAGACTCTCGGTTCCCCATTGTCATCAACGCACTCAATAGCTTTATCATAGCAGTCTACCTTAGTTCTATGAAGATGTAACCAATCCATTCCCAAAAACATACTGTATGATCCCAACGATAATACATTTAGATGTGTTGTGGTAGACATACCATTCAATTCAAATGCACAAGTGCTTACCCAATGATGAACTCACTTCTTTGTACATGTAGCCAACTTCACTAACCAAGACTCTACATGCAATTCCTTACTCAAACCACACTTATCCACCCAGTCAGGACTAACATAGCTATAATTAGATCTAGGGTCAATCAAAATCGAAATAACTTGTTCACAAAGCTTATCGTCCATCTCAATGATAGATGTCTAGTGTCATGCATGTCTATTATCTACTGCTTCATAAACACAAGAAATACTCTGGGGATGTACTCTGGCCAACATCCCCAACAATCTGCTCCTCCTATGCAATGTATATCTTAGGCATACCACCCTGATGATATGGAAAATCTCTCCTAAGGTGTTCCTCACCACATGTCTAACACTCCAACTGACCAGTTCCCTCACCTCTATGTTGTTGTTGTTGTGACCCATGTCCCTATATAACTACATTAAACTTCTTTTGTGGTGCCATATTTTATTTCCCATCTGCATTTTGAGGCCTTGTTCTCTTAAGCATCCATTTACCTCTACCTCTGTCTTTTCCCTTCCATCCTTTCTAAGATTCATTCTTATGCTTTGATTGTTTATAGCAATGCTTCAATTTCCCAATGACTTCCTCAAGTGACCGAGGTTCATCATACTCAATCAGATCTCTAAATTCTAATGGCAAACCACTGACAAATCTCTGAAATTTAGCCTTCTCGTCAGTAAGATACAGTATATACCACAATAGCTCCAAAAACTTGGTTGTGTACTCTTCATTTGTCATTGATCCTATCTTTAGCTCATAGAATTCTTTCGCCTTACTATCATAGTACCTATTTGACAAGCACTTCTTCCTGAAAAGCCGCTTGAACTCCCACCAACTCAAGTCATTTGTCTTGATGTCTCTGACCCGCTTAACATATTCCCACCAGATGTTTTCTTTACCTTTCAAGTTGAAGAATGTTGGATTTCATGTTATCTTTGTACTCATGCAACTCAAATAATTTGTTCATCCCAAGTATCCAAGCCTCTACATCTTCCGGCTTCTTCACATCTCCATCAAAAGTAGGTGGTTTTGCTTTCTTGAATTCATTTGGAAAGTATCCCCTATCACTCCTCTTGTAAGGATGATGACGATGATGATCACGATTTCTATCAGAACCAACACTAGAATAGTACATGTACTCATTTCCCCTCCAATTCGGAGTGTCCAACAACATGCGATCTCTCATTGTATCAAATCTACATGACCTGTATCTACCAGGAGACCCACTGCCATATGCCCCATTAGTTATATCCTCTTGTCCATGGTTGATCCGAAGCAACCATTTTCGCTACAACTCTGACAAATTATGAAGAATTATTGCATTAACCTCTGCTTGCTTCTCATGTGCCTATATGATCCCGTCATTACCTGCCTTACAACTCCTTATCTCTTCCTTCAAGCTCCTCAATGTATATGCCAAATTAGAAGTGTGCCCCGCACCACGCTACTCATTTGATGCATAAGGAGATTCTATGTAGTCTACCACCTTGCTAGCCATTTGATATTTTTCCTACAATGCATACTATGTTAGCTAAACCAAATCACAATAAATCACATACCTTAGCATAGCTTGGGGAGGATACCTTGTCTTCAAGATCAACAAACTAGCATGATACATGTATAACATAAACACAACAACACATAGACATATGCAAATAAATGTATCAACACATAAACATCGTTCTAGTTAGGGTCCATTCATCAATGCAAGGCCATATCAACAATGCATGCTATGATCTCATGTATGACAACAACCATTACTCCATTATACACATTTCCACATGCAACTGTTGGCATTATGATGCATGTGGTGTCCTTGATGGAAACTCACTTGTAACAGAATAAGTACATGGTAACTAGATGAATCCATAGGTCAATTCAAAGGTGACAGAGTGACGGAACAGACTAACATAATGATGGGACAAAGGGTTATAGATCATAATCTGAAGTTAGATAAAGGTGAATATTTGAAGATCTATACACTGGTTCGTCAAGGCCAAGTCGCGTATACAAGCAAGTATAAAGAAGAAAAGTCGCGTACATGTTGGCACACTAATTTAAGAATACCAAGGGTCCTTACCATGGTATTGCAGTAATGGTTACATGATCCCGTCTAAGATTACCACCAGCACTAGTGTAGTTTTGACTCATGGTATTGGCTAAGGCTCTACCTATATAAGGAGGTAAAGGTCAAAGTGCTAAGTGTGCATGTGAAAGGGGTTTTGATGAATACTTCAATATGAAGTATATTTGGATTATAAGAGCCATAGTTGACACATAGATCTGAAATAATTATGCACCGATGAATACAATGATGGATCAGGATCATGAGACTTGAAATGATTTTCCATTGTATGATCTACTCGTGAAATGACTAGATCTAAGTATTGACGCATGTTTTTATCTCTGAATATTATGATTTGGGTCTTTCTGAAGTTCTGAAGAGCTGCACAATTGCAGGTCAAAATTTTCAGATCTGTACGCAAGTTGGTATCAGTGAAGTTGCATATACACGCAGTTTCATCTCTTCAAATTCATGTACATAAAGGAAGGGTTTATGTTCATAAATGATTGATCAATGTTATCAGTGTTGTTGTATCCCTATTGCCTTTGAATGATGTCCTCATGTTGATCTGGGTTGAGTGATAATGTCTAACGTAGAACTGATTGAATGATGAAGTTGAATTTGGTTACATGTTGATTGGTTGAAAAGATTATTGATGTTGCTAACTGTATGAGGGTTTTGTAAGCCAACAGAATATTTGAGAATAACTCTAGTCAACTTTATGTCTAATTCAGAACTACAAAATCTTAGTATATTGAAATCTGTACGCATGTTTCTCTATAGAAAAGCACGTATACACATGGGTTGCCTTAAGTGAAGTATACATGTTGGCATATGAATGATCAGGGTTGCAATTGATTATGTGTGTTGATGCAGTATTCTGAGTTCAGTTCTGTGTTTTGGTTACAGTGATCTCACTGTTCTATTTGAATTAAGTTGGTGTTTACTTCATTCGATCTACAAGTTGTGATGTATTAAAGCAGGTGGATCCAGTGTGAAAATTTATGAAACATGGTCCACGGATGTCGCTGGGGGTTGTAGCCTTCAATGAGGAAGTCAAAGCTTCCTACCAATAGTGGCTAGTAATCAGATTAGGGGGTTGGAGCTCCCTTCTAGTAGGCGCTAAAGAAAGAGTGAAGGTTGTAGCCTTCAGCAAGTGGGTGCTTGTGTACTGGCATGAGTCTACACCAGTACAAAAATGAAAGATGTTTTTGATATTAATAAGTTTGAAGACTGAGATGAAAACAACGGTGGTTTTCTCCCACATTGGGTTTCCACCTTAAATCCTAGTGTTCATGTGTGTTGCATTAGTGTGATACTTCTTTATTCTATTCTTACTACACCTGCTTATTGCTTATCAAATGCCTGATAAATCTCTTACATTTTGGTTTAAGTTTAACAGATAAACAATTAGTTGTTTTACAAGTTTACTAAGCATACGCTAGTTTCTTTTACAACAATTACGTACATACGTGAGTTGAGTTTAGTAAAGTCGCGTATATATTTCAGAAAAGAAAATTATTATTATTATACGCGAGTTGAGTTTAGTGAGTTTAGTAAAGTCATGTAATAGGAGACGGTTTGGCAATAGAAGAAGTTATTATACTCATGAAGATAGTGATGGCTTGTCAAATAGTGAAGAAGGAGAATCTAATCAAGATCTTAAATTACTCATGGATTTTGAGAAAAATACTAATGAGTCTAATGATAAATTTGTGGATGTTTTAGAGGAAAATGATTCGTTTGAAGAAATTACTCAAGTCAAAATTTTCTTGGAAGAAAACAAAGTAGCCATAGATACATTGAAGCATCAACTCATAGAAAAGGAAAATCATAATGAGAAGTTAGAATACGAAGTAGTAAGTCTAGAAAAGGAACTTGAGAACAGAAAAACTATGAATCTTAAATTTTCTAAAGGATCTAAACCTTAGATGAAATTATCAAGGTACAATAATCTCCTCTTATGAAGATAGGTCTTGGATACACTAGAGAAACATCTCAAACAGAAAAGTATTTAGCCACCACCAGAAACTATCTAAATGCAACAAAAACCAGTCAACAAAGCTTCAGTCCTCAGCAAAAGAATAATGGAATTCCACAAGTAAATCATGTTTACTCTAATCCAACGATGAGCAACAACAGAAGCACCATTCAAAAGGTAAACAACGCCAAAAGATTCTATGATCACTGAAATTTCTTCTTTAATGAACAATGTTTCTCATGTCATAATTTTGGTCATAAGGTTGCTCAATGTGTTGCATACAAAACCATCATGACTAGAGAAGCAAGAAAACAAAGGAATGAGATGGGAGTGAAGAAGAAAACTTATAATAACTTCTCACCTCTTAAAGATGAAATTGAATGCTCAATTTGCAATAAATTTGGACATGAAGTATCTAAATTTAGGAGCAAATTACAGCCAACATCTCAAAAAGAGCAAATATCAACAAATTCTAAGGTATGGAAAAGGAAGGAGTTATAGTATGAAAGTTGTGGCATAACATTGTTTGTAGAAGGATAAGAAAATCAGTGGTACATTGATAGCGGATGCTCAAAACACATGACAAGTGATAAAGATAAACTTATTTCATAAAATGCTTTAGAGAAAGAAAAAAAATGTCACTTTTGGAAATGACTCACCTGTTGTCATTAAGGGTAAAGGTTCTGTTTTTCTAAAATAAAAGGTTAAAGCTGGTAATGTTATGTATGTTGATGGATTAAAGCATAACTTGTTGATTGTTAGCCAAACGTGTAACCAAGGAAATGAGGTGGTATTCTGATCAAAATAATGTGTGGTTCATGAACTTGACACAGGAAAGACCATAATAAAAGGAACAAGAACCTTGAGAAATATTTATATATTGAAAGGTGGCCAAGAACAATGTTACCTAGGCAAGGCAAAGGAAAACTAGTTATGGCACAAAATTTTGGGACATCTAAGCTTCTCTCAAATAAGCAAATCAAGCAGGCTCAAATTTGTTTGTGATCTACCCAACATCACCCTACCAGAAAGTACCATATGTAAGTCATGTCAATTCGGTAAGCAAACCAGAGTTCAAGTCAATGCCAAAGAAGGATCAACAAGTAAGCCTCTTGAACTTATACATACTGATTTGTATGGACCAGTAAGGAAAAAGTCACCTCGTGGATAACAATACTATATCTTATTCATTGATGACTTTTCTAGAATGCGCTAGATCAGTTTATTGAAACACAAAGATTAAGAATTTGATAAATTTAAAGTCTTCAAAGCATTAGTTTAAAATTAATTAGATCTAAAAATCAAATATCTCAGATCTAACCGAGGAGGAGAATACATGTCAAATGAATTCTTTGATTTCTGTGAACAACATGGCATAAAAAAACAAATTTATGTAGCTAAAACTACTCAACAAAATGGCGTGGCAGAAATAATGAATATAATTGTTCAACAAATGGCTCGTGCTATGCTTGACGAGTCTGGAACTCCTGACACCTTCTGGGGTGAAGCTGCAGATACCACAGTAAATATTCTCAACAAGGCTCATGTTCATGTGAATAGTGAAAAAACTCCGTATGAACTTTGGTGTGGTAAGCCTCCCACTGTAAAGAATTTTAGAGTTTTTGGAAGCAAATGTTTCATAAAAAATAATGATGAAAAACTTGGCAAGTTTGAAGCTAGAGCAGATGGAGGAATACTTCTTGATTACTCATCTAGAAGCAAAGGATACAAATGTTATAATAAGAGACTTCGGAAAATTGTTGAATGCATTGATGTTGTGATTGATGAAGCATGCATATCCCAAAAAGGTAACATCAATAAAAGAGGGTAATGATGATGAATTATTTCCCACGTCAAATGGAAATGATATAGAAGAAGAAACTAATGAAGAAACAGAAGAAGACACGTCAGACAAAGAAAAGGATCCATCCAGGTATGTTCAAAAGAATCATCCAAAAACTCAAATTCTAGGAGAAAAGGAATCTGAGGTACAAACAAGAAGAACCCTTGTATGATCTCCTAGTTATCTAGCTTTGTTATCCACCATTGAACCACAAATGTAAATCAAGCTAGTAAATATGAATGTTGGGTTAAGGCCATGAATGAAGAACCTGATCCAATTGAAAAGAATGATACTTAGGAATTGGTTCCAAAGCGTCATGATAAAAATGTTATTGGAACAAAATGGATATTAAAAAATAAGTTGAATGAAAATGGAGAGGTCATTAGGAACAAAGCTAAACTTGTTTGTAAAGGTTATGTTCGAAAAGAAAGTATAGAATTTGAAGAAACATTTGCACTAGTAGCCAGACTTGAAGCCATAAGAATGTTTCTTGCATTGTCAAGTTGTTGACATTTCAAATTTTATCAAATGGGTATAAAACCTTCTTTCCTTAATGGAGATCTAGAAGAAGAAGTATATATTGAACAACTAGAAGGATTCATTTTGGGGAATGATGAAAACCTTGTATGCAAACTCAAAGGCTAAAACAAACTCCGTTGGCATGGTATTATTGTCTTGACAAATATCTTCAACAACAAGGTTTCAAAAAAGGATCCGCAAACAACAAATTGTACACAAAAATTGAGGATGATAAACCGCTAATTATTTTTGTTTATGTTGATGTTATCATCTTTGGCAGTAACGAAGAATATATGAGTCAAAACTTTACTTTTCTTATGCAACAAGAATTTGAAATGTCTTTACTTTGGGAACTAACCTATTTTCTTGGTCTACAATTGCAACAAGCAAAAGATGGCATCTTTCTCTCACAAAAAAACTATCTCAACTAGATTCTAAAGAAGTATGGGATGGAAGATTGCAAACTTGTATGTACTCCCATGATGACAGGATGTAACCTCAGTTCTAACGATGATTCTCCCACAGTAAACTAACCAGAGTACAGGTCTATGATTGGAAGTTTGCTTTATCTAATAGGTACCAGACCAGATATCATGCATGTAGTTGGGATTGTTTTTAGTTTCCAAGACAATCCAAAGGAATCTAATCTTTAGGCAGTAAAGAGAATATTCAAATCTATCCAAGGAACCCAAGACTTTATTCTATGGTATCCTAAATATGCAAATATTACCCTTCATGCATACAAAAATGCGGATTGGGCTGGAAATGTTGATGACTGGAAATCACTAATGGAGGTGCATTTTACATGGGGCCCCTGATGGTATCTATTACACAACATTTTGTCACTATCCCTGTACTCCATGTTCCTCGATCCTGGAGGACCTCTATAGTGACCCTCATATGTTTCCCTTCCATAAAGAACATGTCCCTACATCCCTCTTCATCTGCAGAACATTTCCCTCTTACATCATTTCCCAAGAATATTCCTTCAAACTCAGTTTTCAAGACCGGCGCTAGTGCTCATTTCCTTCCCTGTGTCCATTTACAGATTTTAAAACTAGGACTAGCATTGAACGGCGCAAGTGATCCATTCATTACCCGTGCCGTCCCTCTTTTGGCAAGTTTTTAAAAATGGAGTCGAAGCTTTCATGTCTAGAAGCTTCGTGAACGGAAGTCTGGTAAATGGTTGAGCAAGATAGAGCCAAGAGAGACTATTTGGGTTCCTTTCCCCTATTAAAATGGAACAAACCAAAAGGGATAAGGCTGATCCCACCATAAGAGGATCCATTTTCCCTCAGCTAGTTAATGGAAGGGCTGGAATTATCTACAAATCTTGATAGCCATCTTGAGAACCTTAGCCTTCTAGCTTGTGTGTGAAGGGAGAATTAGCTTATAGTGTTTGGTTTGGAGTAAAAGGAAAGAGGCCTTGAACTTCCATTTTTTTGAGGGTGAATCATGAGATGCTTATAGTGGTACTAGAACCCGGGCATGCCAGAGGGAACCTGCAATGTCAAGGCTCCAGTTGTATTTCTCTTTGAAGTTTATATTAATACAACTTATGGTTTATTTCCTATATCGTGTGTTATATTGCATTTGATAGCTTAAAACTCCTTGACCTTTTAAGTAGATTGAATTTGATTTTATGCTATCACATTTGTTGTTGTCTCTTGCATGTTTGTTTCAGATATTTGAGCGAAAATAACAAAAGGAAGCTGAAGCAAGAAAGCAAGATCACCATCAAGTGGATTAGCTTCATAAGAGGTAGACCCTCTTATTTGATTCTAATCTAAGGAAAATTACTTTAGGTTGTCTTGTTTGTGGCTATACCCACTCTCTTGGGCTAGAGGGATCGTCTCTATCTGCAGAGAGGATTTTCCTACTCCATAAATTGGTGACCATACTAGGGATCCATCCCTCTCTTGGATTGTTTTAATTTCATGATTTGTGACAACTTTCCTTGTTTCACTCTTTCTTTTTGGTTTTCTGTGATTTAAACTATCTGCTGCCTAGATTCTTGAATTTAGAGTGATAGTTCTGGTTTTGATTTGTGAATTTTTTTCTTTTTTCTTTAAATCCCTCGACCAACGTTGTTTATTTTTTGACAGTCGTGACGACCAGCGCAATTTACCCTTGAATAGTCACATCATACCCTCTTGTGGTGCTTATTGTCAGTTAGACAGTCGTGTTGTTTCATGTATGTTAAAATCAGGGTTTCTCCTGAATCATTGCTAGTGTGCCTCTTCCTCGTAAGTTTTGTTTCTTTCCTTCTTTGCATGTATTCTCCCTGGCTAGAAAGCATCGTTAGCTTGATTCGTGTCCTTGATTGGTTTGAGTTTGCCTTACTTGATTTTTTGAGTTTTTGGATGGTTTGTGTCCCTAGGGCATCTAGGTCATTGTCCATACAGTCGTTTGTTTTCTCATCAAGTCAAGTTGTTGGTTAGTTCCCCCATGCATTTCATGTTTGAGTCCTTGTATTGCTTTGTTTTCAATTGAACAAGTGCAAAAGTTTCGTTCGCTTTTCTCTCGAGTGAACATCTCTTCTTGAGCATAGATTACATTGCTCATTTTGTATCGATTGAGTCTTTGCATGCTTGGTTTGAGAGGAGTTCTTCTTATCTTGCTTGGTATATGATTGGTGTTGGTTGTTTGAAAATTTTCATTGATATTTTGCATTAAGTAGCATCGTTTAAAGCTAGAGTTGCATCATCATGAACATTTGAAATGAAAGGAACTTTTTTTACTATTGAAAGGACTAGTTGAAGTGCATTTGATAGGAAGGATAGGATGTGGAAAGAATTTTCATTATTTTGTTTTGAAAAGCGAAGTAGTGAAGATTCATCTTTCTTTTAGTTGCTTGTTTGTTGCATTGATTGTTTTCTCTACTCTCAATTAGTGTAAACATTCATTGAATTGAAATGGTTTTGTCTCATATAGCTACATATAGGAGTTTTTCAAGTGACATCGATAGGGCCTGAAAAATGAGACTTAATTTCAAGATAAACCTCTAAAATGTATTCAATTAACCTAAGGCACATTTGAAACTAAATACTCACATTTAGAGGTCTAGGCTAGAG
Source organism: Pinus taeda (assembly GCA_000404065.3). Taxonomy (NCBI): domain Eukaryota; kingdom Viridiplantae; phylum Streptophyta; class Pinopsida; order Pinales; family Pinaceae; genus Pinus; species Pinus taeda. Next base: position 30,282 of record APFE030159640.1, read on the forward strand.
ACGTGTTCCAACGTCTTTAAACCTAGCAGTTGTCATTCATTTCAGCATTAGACAACACTAGTACAGACTTTTTCTCCCTGTATTGTCGCATATATAAAGGGAGACCCCACTAGGTTTGCAATCCTCTATCCGTAGGGAGCCAAGTCTGCCACCTTGTAAACACGATACGCCAAACATAACATTCGGGAAGATTATCTTCCTCTACTTCTTGGTTCACCGAGAGGTATTCTGTAGTTCACAGTTACCTAGTAATCCTTTTGCCAAGATTATCCTGAGCAATTTTGGTCTTTTTGACTCTTTAAATTTAAAAAATCATCGAGCACTTGTCCTTTTGAGCTTGTTCAAACCGAAAGAGACTAGATTCATATTTTCCTTTTTCTCAACTCTTAAAACATGAAAAGGCATCAGCCTGTTTTGGCGTCTTAAAAAAAAAAATTCCCACAATCACATCACATTCCTGGTAGTCTTATTTTAGAACACATCGTGAGTATACCTTTAATATATTTTAAAGAAGCCCTTAAATCAATCTATATTCTCTTATTGTTTGAGACAAATTCATTGTGGCAAAGCCATCAGGTTCACCTAGTTCCTCTTCCTCTCCTCCATCTGAAATATCATCTGAGGAGCCTCTCCCTGAAATCCGCAGTCTTTCGAGGATGAAGGTGTTGAACTTGGAATTATTCTGAGTATTCAACCTTTGTCATCTTGTTCTCCTCCATCAGATACTGGGTCACCTTATGAGTCTGGCCCAGAATCTTCATATAATCCTATCCAGACTCCCGAGAGTCTGCCGACTCGTGAAGGTTAGCAAGGACTGGTTGTTTACACTCTGAATCCTTTGTTCAATCCTATTGTGATATCATCGCAGTGTCCGTATAGTCCGTAAGATTGACCTGGTATTCCTTTGGAATTATATCCTCAAACATCTTCAGTTGTCTGTCATCATTTGTTTCCACACATGGAATCAGAAGGCAAGATCCCAGTCTCCTCTTCGGGTCACTCGGATGTTTCTGCTACACACACTCCTCACATAGTTGATGAGCAGGGATATCCTTTCCCTCCAAAAGGTTTCCCTTATACGGGAAGAATTCCGACCAGCATTTACCCTGAGTATAGCAAGCCTTTATTGCCACATGTTTATACCTCTCTAGCTCAATTGGTTTTGGGTACTCCCAGTGCCTCATCATTATATCACAACCCTATTTGGTCTTTCTATGCAATGCCTACCTCGGGTATGTTCATCTAGAACTTGACCTCTTGACCGATTGTGCAAACTACACTCACTTCAGTTCTAGTGCAACCTACCATTCCAACTCTACTTGTTTTATCGTTTCAACTAACTCTTCCAATTCAACCGACAGTCTCAAGTCAAGTCTCAATAAGTTCTTCTACCCTTCCGGTGAGTGGACAGACTGTGCCACCACCTGGGGGACAAGACCCGAACATCTCCATGATGTTTGGTGCAACCAGTGTGAGTGGCTCAAAAACTCACATGGTTGGAATGAATGAGCCCTCTTACAGTGCTATGTCAGACCCTGCTGGTCCATCTGTGTCAAGTAATGTCCAATACCAGGAGCCGAACCCTGCTGGTTCGTTTGTGTCAAGTAACGTCCAGTACTAGCAACCATATGTGGCTCAAGTTTTGTTCCAACTTCCTTATGTTCCATATGGTTCACAAGCGATGGTAAATCCGCCTTACATCCCTCAAGTTGGGCCTTATGTTCAGCCTGGTCCATCCGTCGTTCCTAGTGGATATGGCTAGATCCAATTCGGGAACTTTCAAGGTGTCACTCCGGGAACTATCCAGACACACTTGCAGCAACAAGGGCAACCTTCACAGTAGCAGGGGAAACCTTCGCAGTAGCAAGGGAAATCCTTGCAGGAGCAAGGGCAGGTAGTGCAGTAGCAAGGACAATTGCAACAACCGCAGGGGCAACCCTTGCAATAGTTGCAACAAACTTTGCAGCCGCAGACGCAATTTTTTCACCATTCCTCCCAACCTATGTCCTTGCAAGGTCAACCTCTGCATCCATAGGGACAACCTTTACAGTAACAAAGCCAACCTTTGCAGTAACAAGGTCAACCTAGGCAGCAGCAACCCTTGTATTCATATCACAAGGTTAGCCTTTGCAAGGTCAAGGTCAAGTCCTGCAGCAGCAGGCTCAAAATCCTTATGTCCATGGGTAGCAGGTTCAAAATCCTTATGTCCAAGGGTAGCAGGTGCAAAATCTGTATGTCCATGGCCAGCAGCTTCAAAATCCTTATGTCCAAGGTCAACAGGCTCAACAACCTTTTAACCTGTATGTTGCTTATCAGCAGCCTATGGTAGGACAGTTTCAAGGCTACTTAGGATAGAACCCTCCCTATGGACAAGGTAACCTATAGTGGGGGCAAAATCAGATGCCATATGGACAAAATCCTCCACTGTGGGGGCAAAATCCTTACCAAAAAGGATGCGTTCCACAATTTGGGCCTACTTAGAGGCCCCCAATTCCTTTTAATATGCCATTGTCATTCTTGGCCACGTTGGAACTCCCAGATGTTTCAAGGCTTACCAATGATCCTATCCTTCATTCGCCTTATTGGCCTCCAATTCCAATGAAAATTTAGAGCGATTGCCCAAAATTTGAGGGAAAAGCAACGGAGGATCCACAAGCCCACGTGACAACATATCACCTCTGGTGCTCCTCCAGTTCGTACATTGATGATTCTATCTGTTTATGGATTTTTCAAAGAAATCTCATAGGGGTCGCCATGAAATAGTACATTGAATTGCCTCGAGGTACCTATAGTGACTTCAACACTCTCACTATGGCTTTCCTCACTCATTTCCAGCTGTTGGTTCACTATGAAACTAGCACCTATTTGCTTACGTCACTTAAGCAAGACACTGCGACCCTTATCTCCAATCACATCCATGAATGGATATGTCGGCGTTGCCTGATCAAGTTTGAAATTGTTGATTAGTTGCTGACAGAATGGTTCACCAAATCATTCGTCGGCCCAATTTCTAGGGACATAGCTATGGGTGGATATGTTACAGAGGAGCAAGCCATCACTCGTGCCCAGTATTTGAACCTACTCTATTCGCAATCTGGCACTTTATATGAGATGTTACTCGATGCTCTAAGACCATCATCTGATCTGACAACATCGAAGTCTCTGGCTATGCCACCTGTTGATGGAGTGATTGGTTCTGTGTTTCAGACCCTTGTGAAATATTCTTCCATGCAGAAAGCAGTCTCGAACACTGGTTCCAATTATCCCTCTTGAAGTTCACCTGGTGTTGGTAAAACCTCTGAAGTTCACATTGTCCAGTCTACCACAACGAACAAATCCTCCAAGGGTAAAAAGAAGGGCAAAGGAAAGGCCAAAGTTGATGCTCCAAAACAGGGCCCTCCTAAGTCATCTGTTGGCAATGCTTCTCAAAGAAAGCCCAAGTATCCATGCCTCATCTGTGAGGAGGATCACTACACTAAATATTGTCCCCGAAGATCTGAAGTTAGTCGCTTGCTCAAAGGGACCCTGGCTGTCTTGAAAGAGCCCTTTTCATCCCAGCAAACCCAAATGATAGACCAACCTTAGTCTTCCGCTTCCACAGGTTCCCAAGGGTTCACGATGAATACACCAATAAATGTAGTTACCAGATCAAAATATTATCAAACACCTACTCCAACAGCAGGGAAAGAGAAAGAAGTTAGCCCTTCCTCCTCTATCTTGTATACCTTCAGTCCTCTCCATATAGAGCGACCTAATCCAGATTCCTCTATTCGACCACCCTCTCGAGGTGTGCTGCGAAAGTCCTCCTATAATCCAAATGCTCGAGCCACTCAACATTATAACATTATTGAGGATTCGGGTCAAGCACCATTAGCTATGTCTGCTCTCGAGGTCCATCAAAGTTATCCTTCTCAACAAAAAGCGTGGTTGTCAACTATTGGAGGTATTGATCCATATGATTCCAATCTCATTTGTTTTTATCTGGAAAACCGCGTTCCACATTTACCTCATTAAATTGTCTTTCTCATTCAGGTGATCATTAACGAGAAGATAATTCATAAGACCGTCATTGATGAAGGTGCTTCCATCTGCATCATGTTTGTGTCTTGCTAGAAGGAAATTGGTTCTCCTACCCTGAACCAATCACCTAACATGTTGGAAGCCTTTAATGGACATGATTCTCGACCATTTGGTGTCCTTCCTAATATTTCCATTACCTTTGAAGGCAAGACAGTCAATGTCGAGGTAGAAATTGTTAATGCAAATCTTAACTATAATCTTCTACTCGGGTGGAATTGGACCCATGCTATGCATGCCGTGGCCTCCTCTTTGTTCTGCATGCTCCAATTTCCTCATAAAGGGAATATCGTCACAATCGACCAGTTGTCTTTCTTTGCTTCTTCATCCTCAGATGGAAATGTTCCTTACGTGAAGCATACCAGTGTTCCATATGATAGTGTGGGGGCTGGACTTTTCAAATATCCCGCCTTAATGGGTATTTTTCCTCTCCCACCTCTGCATGTTGCCTCAGTCAACATGATCTCGATTAAGTCTGACCTTTGGGTCATTCCCTCTCCTGATCTTGTTGATACATGGGGTGATTTCATGCCATTAAGAACTGCTGAGAACAATTATGTGGAGATTGTTTCAGCTTCAACTTCGGTACCCACTGATCATACTGCTTCGAGTATGTCTCCTGACACGTATTCTCAATCCCTGTGGCCTGGCTCTTTGGATTCTCCCGATCCCTTAACCGAGACTTTTCCTTCTGATCAAAGTGTCATGGAAATTATATCTCTAGAGGAAGCATCGTGGAATGATACTCATCATTGTTCATCGCTCTTATCTGGCCCGACGGTCATATCTACTTGTCTTGAGAAGTTCTCTTCTCATTTCCTAACCCAACCACTTCAAACACCTATCATGACCCATGAAGTTTGGTTGGAAGGGAACATGGGTAATATTATCCAAACAATGTGTATTGACATTTCTATTAAATTGGGTATTGTTGAAAACGTTCATATTGGGGTGGCTTGTTCTCCTAATGAGATCAAGCTCTATACTCGTTTTTTTCAAGAGTTTCGAGATGTTTTTGTATGGTCGTATGAAGAAATGCCTAGCATTGACCCAAATATAGTCGTGCACGAAATTCTGACTTATCCTAACGCAAAGCTCGTTTGTCAACGACTTCATCCAGTGCACCCTACAAAAACAGCCACCATTAAAGGGGAAGTTGAAAAACTTCTTAAAGCTGGATTTATTTATCCTAACCCTCTCATAGATTGGGTGTCAAATATTGTACTAGTGACTAAGAAACAAGGCACCATTCGAGTCTGTGTTGATTACTGTGACCTTAATAGTGCTTGTCCAAAGGATAGTTATCCCACTCCTTTTATAGACCAGATCATCGATGAATGTGTTGGGAGTGAGATATTTTCCTTTATGGACGGTTTTTCTGGTTATAACCAGATAAACATAGCACTGGCTGATCAAGATAAGACCACCTTTATCTGTCTGTGTGGGACTTTTGCATATAAAAAGCTCCCTTTTGGCCTTAAGAATGTTGGGGGTACTTTTCAAAGAGCAATGTCCTATGCTTTCCATGACATTAAAAACATCGTTCAGCCTTATCTGGATGATCTTCCTACTCATTCACGTAAGCGCCATGAACATCCCGATCATCTTTGACAAATCTTTATTCATTGCAAACACTGTAACATTCGGCTGAATCCGCATAAGTGTGTCTTCTGTGTCGAATCCGGACGACTCCTCTGTTTTATTATTTCTAAATATGGAATTCGTCTTGATCCCCTCAAAGTCAAGGATATTGTTAATCTACCCCCTCCCTCTTCGTTGCATCAGTTACAGAGTGTGCAAGGGAAAGCGAATTTCCTTCGTCGCTTTAGGCCTAACTATGTTGAGCTAGCTTAAGGGTTCACCCAATTGCTTAAGCAAGGAACTCCATTCATTTGGGATGAGGCTACCCAAAAGTCTTTTCATGACTTGAAATTTGTTCTCATTAATTCTCCTTTGTTGCATCCTCCGAACTATCATTGTGATTATTTCCTCTATCTAGTTGCAACTTATAGCACTATTACCATGGTGCTGGTGCAAGATGATGACAAAGGTCATGAACATGTCATTTATTACCTTAGTTGCAACCTCCTCGATACTGAGACCCATTTTTCTCATGTCGAGAAGTTGCCTTTGGTTGTTGTTCAAGTTGTTCATCATTTTTGGCATTATATTCTCCTCCGCACTACAACCGTGATTTTCGAGTGTAACCCCATGACTTACATTCTGACTCATATGTTACTTGGGGGAAATTATTCTAAGTGGATTGTCATCCTCTAGGAATTAGAACTCTTGATCGTTGGTATGGTGACATCTTTATGTATCTCCAAAATTTTACCTTCTGGTCTATGTTGTCCAAGGATGATTGCCGACGCATTTGGCATCATTCCCAACCTTAGCGCATCATTGGGGATACTTTATACTATGTTAGTGTTGATTCAATTTGTTGTCGATGTTTAACTCTCGATGAGGCTGAAAGAGTCTTGAATGACTGTCATTCTGGTGCATGTGGTGATCATCTATCTGGCTACACCACTGCTCAAATGATACTCCGTGCTAGCTATTTCTGGTCCTATATCTTTAAGGATTACATTCTTGTTCTTCGCAAATGCCATAAGTACCAGATTTATCAGCGAAAAATACACGCCCCACCCGCTCACCTTCACCCCGTTATTATTGTTGATGCCTTTGCCAAATCGGGCATTGATTTGATGACATGTAACCCTCATTCAGCCGAGGGGCATGGTTATATTATCGTTTCTGTGGATTACTGGTGAGCACCAGTATTACAGCAATAATGTTGCAACTCCTGGGCTACCTACTTTACTCTTATCAACCCGATAGTTCGTAACAAACTTGGAAGCGACGGTGTTGTATGCACAAGTACTAGTTCTTACTACAGGCTATCACTAGGTCAGCTGGCACAAGATCACTAGGAGCTCAAGCCAACTTCTATGGATTCCAGAAGAAGCTATATATGTGATGAAAGAAAGGAAATCTTACTCTGTAGAGGCTACTCTAACTGAAGAAAGGAAAAACATTGAAAGGTAAAGTAAACCTAGCAAACCCTACTTAACCAACTAATCCTATGTTTGCAAAAAGCACTATGAAAACCATGAGATGAATGCCATTACCTACTCAAGGAAGTAAACAACATCTACTCACGCTATTTCCAGAAGTAAATGAGAAAAAAACATCTTTTTGGATTTTTATGTATTTTTATGTGAAATTGACAGGCATGTATTTTATTATGTGTGAAGGTGGAAGCAAATAGGTGGTGTTGAAGGGCGAATTTGGGCTTTGTGAGGATGTAGGTTGGTGTGGATGGGTCATATGAGGTCTTGGGTGGCCTTCTGGAGGCTTTTCCCACACTTGACCTTCAAAAGAAAGCCTACAGGAAAATCTACAGGAGGACACAAGGGATCTACAGCAGGTCTACAGGAGGATGCCGGGAGCAGTTTTGAAGTTTTTGAGGGTGCGAGAGTGGGTGGAAAAGGTAGGTGAAGGTTGGGATGATGTGATAGGGCACCTAGGGTCCATCAAGAAACACCAGGAGAGGGAAAGATGATTGGGAGAGAGGAAGAAGTCCTATGGAAAAATGGAGAAAACTAAGGCAGATTTGAGGTGAACTTTGGGCAACCTGTAGGGCATGGATCAAAGAGAGAATGTGAAGGTTGATAGGCTAACCTACTGTGAGGAGATATCTACTGCAAAATAACTGATAGTCAACCAATAAGATCAAGCAAGCAAGGAAGTGAGTACATCTAAAAAAACAGAATTTTGCATCAAGCTAGTCTAAACTATGATCCATGGAAGTGAATGTTGAGCAATGCTACATGAAAATAAAGCATGGAAGAAGACTTATTGCAAATACAAAAATGAGCATGGTGGAAGAGATCTAATGCAAAGCATTAACCTTCTAACACACTTGCAAACACTAGAAATCCTATGGAGAAGGAAAATTTGTGTTTTTGGGGCAGCAAGAGGGTCTTTGCCTCAATTCATAGTCCCAAAGGGAGGAAAAGCGGCCAAGGCACTGCTGCTAGCCTTTTGAATCTTCTTTTTATCACTGCTTAACCTGCTATAGAAAACACAAATGAAAGCAAACTACTAAACCATCAAAAACAACCTATTCTTAACCAAGAAAGAAATTAATTTAACAGCAACTAATACATGAAATGAAACAAAGCATATAAATACAAACAAAGAGGAGCTTGGCTGCTTGGATTGGGCCCTAACCCAAGAGATTCAGACCTCTGAGGTAACTCAGTGGTAGCTCAAAAAGGATCTCATCTTTATTATCAAAACAACAGTAGGATTACATGAAACTGTCCACAAAAGTAAGCTCAAAGTTGAGCAGATTTTTACAATACCAAAAGTACAACAAAAATCCGACCCTAGTGAGGCCCTAGGAATCTCTACTTATATAACTGAATCTCCCAACAACTTCCTTAAAATCAGGGAGGCTTGGCCCCCAAAACTCGATATAAACATCAATTATCCTCCACTTGCTCAGTTGCCTCCTAGTGTATTGATTTGGTTGTTTGTACTCTGAGTTGCATGAAGGGGAATTCGAAGTGGGGAGTAATAAATGAGGGGGATTCCTTGCTATAAATCCTCTCTTTTGTCCACTTTGAATTATTGCTGCCAATTGCCCATTGAATCTTTGACTTTGTCTTCAAAATTTAACAAAAATCTGCATTAACCACATATTAGACCACATGGCATCATAACTAACTCAACTCACTCCATAAGCATAAATATAATCAAAAAACATGAAATAAGCTAAGAAAAAGGTTGATTTAACTATGTTAGGAGGAAAAATGAGCCCATATAATTACCCATTTATGGGGCTCATCATCACCCCCCCTACTGAAGGTGTTGCTCATCCTCTGAGCAACTTAGTCCATCTCCTCATCTTTTATGGCCTTGGTGGCCTCTCTAGCATCCCAAGCTTCTGATGTTGTTTCCTCTTCCTTGTCATAGAAGCCTGCTTTTTTGTTTATCTCTTCCCAATGCCTCTGCTCTTCTTATTTTGTCCTTCCTTCTAGCATGCCTAACAGCAGTGGTAGATGTAGTTTGAGGCCAATCCAATTGACCTACAGCCTCTGCATTGAGTGCTTGTACATTGGCACTCTCCTTAGTGCCTCCTTCATCCTCATTGGGGAATGATATTCCCTGATCTTCAGAATGTGTGGTAAGTTGTTCCATCTCCTCATACATGCATGCTTGATCACTTATACATCTAGGGGTGATTTGAGGATTATTGGGATCGGATGGCTTAGCTCTGATCATTAATGGCTCATTTTGCTCCCTTATCATCAACCTTTTTACTTCTATTGCCCTTAACTCTTCATGGTTCATCCAGGAATCCATGGCCATTAGTTGTAGGTCCCCTAGCCTAGCATTGGGGTGCCACACATTAATGTTTGTGAGGGCCATATTATGTAGGTAAAATTCTGCCATCTTTGCCTTATCTTTTGCTGTACTTTGATCACACAGGTCCATAAACTGTCTGTAATCATGAAAAGGCATTGTGTGTCTTTGTGCCAAAGTCTTGATCTGAAATTGTAGCCATTGGTCCTTGACGTATAACCAATAGGGTTTTGCTGGTGTTCTACATTGTAGTGCCTCCATGGATAAGCTAGCCATGCATGCCAGCTGGGTCTCTTTCTCCTTTAGCTGCCTCTTTAGCAATTCATTTTCAGTTTGAAGTTGGTTTCTTGTAATTGCTTCTCTATGTCTGACATTTCTTAACTCTCTGCCCATTTCTCTAAGTCTATTCTCCATATGGCCAACATCCTCAAATCCCTTGGATTTGGCTATTTTCATCCACCTATTTGTTCTTATTATTTCCTTCTCTAGTTCAAATAATAGTGGAATTACAAATGTTTGTGGAATTATCCTTCCTCCTTCAAGAAGATGGTAATAGGAGGCAAGGTTGGGCTGGGGTTTAGGTTCTTGTGGCTCTGTAGCTTCCTCCTTCCCTTTTGGCTGCTCTTCTATTCTTTTCTCTAGTTGTTGGGTCTCCTGTAGCTTTGACAGTGTCTCCTATAGAACTTTATGTGCCTCCTGTAGGACTATTTTTGGGTCCTGTAGTTGCATTTTTTCCTTCCAGGTGGAAGATCTAGGAGTCCATCTTTCATATGTGTTATAGACATTTTTGGGCACTGCAACCCCAATCATAAATGTCCATAAACTAAGGGATCCTAAGTCCCTAAAAGTGTTGCTTCACTACCTAAAGGAACAAGGTCAGCTGATTACATCATCTCCCAGAAGTTCTCCACTAAAAACTGCTCAGAAATGGTCAAAAATGGACCATACTAAATACCCGGTGCAGAGGCTGCGATGCATATCACCTTCCCTATGTAAAGGGTGCGATGCATACTGAATGGCCCCTCTGTAGGGTGCGATGGATGAGAATAGACAAATGGTAGAGACATTTTGCGAGGTGGAAGATCATGGAATCTTCCAGAAGCTTCCCCTCTGACACTTGCCTCTCTGTTTTCAACCAAGGATGAGTAAAAGATCATTAGTCTCCAAGTGGAATCAAGAACTATCAGAGAGAAGACACTAGTCAAAACCTCGGAAGATGACTCAACCCCCTACAATCATCTATATATGGATCCCTCATCATAGAGATCCGGAGGCTGGAATCTTGTATCTTGTAGAGAAGTGTTGTTGGTTTTCTGGTGAAACTTCATAGTGTTAGGTGATCTAAGCTTTACTTGAGATGAAGAAGGGCTTTCTTGCTGGAGGATGATGCTGGGTCAGAACAATTGGTTGTAATCCTCTTGCTTTTCTTGATATTAATAAAGCTATTCAAGTTTTCCTCCATAATCTTGTATGTTTGATTGTATATGCATTTGTATGGTTAATACATATCTAGTCCTATGTTATTTATGAATATAGACCTCTGTTCTTCGATAGTAGTATGTTGCTTTGATTCCATAGGTGCTCTTTGAAGCTGGGTAGATGAAGAAGAAGCGGCAAAGATCTATCAGGAAGGAGAGGAATCAAGTAAGGAACCAAGCGCAAGAGTAAGGTTGGTGTCCTTTGTTCCACTCTTATCTATTTTCATGAAGGAAAATGAAAGTAGTCTTTACTCTTTTGTTTCTAAGATAGCTACCAGTCTTAGTGGGAATAGCAGCTCTGAGTGGACACTATTCCCGGTAACAAAATGGTGACTCAACTGGGGAGCGAATAGATTGTTTGTTAGTCTATCTTTGTTTGTTATATAAACTTACAGACGGAGCCTGAAGTCAAGCCAGCTAGCCTTCGAAATGCATTTGTTATACAAATGCAAAGTAGATCAATGCTGCTTCTGTCTATCTCTGGGTTTTGTTTATAAATTGATCAATCGATCTGCAAACGTTCTAATTACCCTAAGTGGTGGCTCTAGTAAACTCCTTAGATCAACCCCTGTGATTTACATTTACTGAACATCACTTACATGACCTAAATCCCTAAACTGAATTGCAAATTATGAGCAAAAACTAGTTAAAAGTCTCGCACGGGTACCATCGCACCCTCCCTTCAAGGCAGTCTGTACGCATCGCACTTCTCGTATGTAGTAGGTGTGCTGCATATTGGATTCCCTATGTGACAGGTGCGATGGTCAGGGAAGGTTAACTTTACATTCAGACTTTGGTTTTTCTTCACTATTTTCAGTTCTATTCAGGAGTTTTGTTGTCTATGGTCAGCATATCTCCGTGAAAACCCCCTTCTCTTCCATCATTCCGCCTCTATTGTGCAAAGAACTGTAAGTGTTTTTATGTATTGTGCACCATTTTTAGTTCTCTTTTGCAAAGAAGTAGCGTAGTCAAACTATCGTTTCTTAATCTGAAAGTGTCGTAAGTGTTGTTTTCAGTTATAGAAGAGAATCCCATTGTTCTTGATAGTCGATTGTACTGTTAGTCTTGTATATGATTTGAATTGGTAGTTTTTAAAGTGTCGAAAAACATTTTTCATTTCGAAATCGCAAAGTGTCGCCTTTATCTTCACTTGATTTTGAAAAGAAATTTGTTAAGTATTGTCGCTTTGAAAATAATTCAGATTTGCACTTAGCTTTCTTATCGTCATTTATACATTAAGAAGGCTGAAAACAAATACATGCATGTGCATTTTCATTTAGACTACTTGGTTTGATTTAGGACAATGCATTTAGTGTGTGCCCTATGCTCTTTGTTGAAAGACTCTCAATTTTCTTTCGTTAGTAGCTAGGATTTTCATTGCCAAAAGAAGATTAAACAGTTGTTTACCATCTTAAATTACATTTTAGGAATTGTATACACATCACATGGTGAACCTGAAAGGCAAATTTTTAAACAATATCAACTATAAAATAAATTTAATGAATCTAAAACGCTTTGGAACCTAACACATAACATCTAGAAGTCTAGGCTAGAGACGTATTCCGACGTCGTAAAACCTGGTAACTGTTGTTTTCATTGTTGGTTGGGTGATTCCTCCACTCTGAGACGGCAAGTACCAGTACGAACTTGTGCTACCACGTACCGTCGAGTATATATTGGGAGACCACAATAGGCTATATCCTTTATCCTTAGGAAGCTGTGTCTGCTGCCCTATCGATCGCAATGCATTGAACACAACATTCAGGAAGATTGACTGCCGTACCGTAAAAAGTATTCTGTAGTTTTGCGATTGGCTTGGTAATCCCCTCTACCTAGATTTCAAGAGAAGTCTCTTTCGTTACTTTTCAAACTCCTTAAAAGAAAAGGTATATCTGAGCACTTGTCACTTCAAGCTCATTAAAAATTGAAGGCGACTAGAGTCATCTTTTGTTTTTTCTCAACTCTTAAAAATTGAAAAAACAAATTGTGTCAAAGCGTCTAAAATTCATTTAATTTAAAAACATTTTCCCCTTTTATTTTGAGTTGATAAAGTAATCCGCAATCATGGAAGAAAGTCAATCAAAACCCCGTCATTCGTGGAGACTTACGAGTCAACCGTCGTTGACCCATGAAGTGAAACCATTCCAGACAAAGCAGACTCGTTTGACCGGATCAAAGTCCCCTAGGTTGGTTGGAGCAAGTACTCCGACATCCTCAGAGACTCCGGTTACTCTGAACATTTCTGGTATCCCTGCCTCTACAGGAGAAATTCCGCAGCAACAAAAGGACATTACAACTGATCGTAGTGTGACGGTAAACACTTCTATTCCTGAACTGGATCCATCTACAGCTGATTGGGAAGGTGTTACTCCCCAAACCTCCGTTGCTACAGAACTTATATCTTCTTCGGCACTAGAAATATTTTACGGACCTGACGGTCTACCTCTTCCTCCTGGATTGATTGCCATAGAAGAGATTGTGGAAGATCCTCCATCTAACACTCCAACACAATTTGGAGCTGGGATTGCCCTGTATCCTTCTTCATCAGAAGATATTCTCCCGTCATCGGAAGTTCCTGAAGAATCGCTAAGGAATCTTTTGGATAGGCTTAATATGTCTGAACAACCGTCGACATCAAGGACTGTGTTACCCAGCGTGCCATCTGTCCCAACCAGCTCTCAATCGTTGGATGGAGTCCATCCAGGAGCTGTTTCGACAGTATGGACTGTTCCTGCTTGTTCGTCCGGAATTGTATTTGCAATCTCTTATGTTGAGTCTCGACAAATTGATCCTTCACAGTGTCAATTTGGGCAAACCAGTCCCCAAAGGCAAATCATTCCTTTGAGTACTGGATTACCGTCATATGGAGGGCCGTATACCCTTTCATTGCCTTCTTCGGAAGGACAACCATGCGAGATTTCACAGCAAAATTTAGGTTATGCTGGAATTACAACTAGCAGTTGGGTGCCAATCCTGCCTCAACAACCAAGAGTTATATGCTCAATGCAACAAAGTTTACCTATGACAAATATCACCACTACGCCGGCTATTGTGGCAGTATTGCAAGTAAAAGTGTTTCCAGTTGTATGCCAACCTCAAGTTTCATAGGTTATAATGCAACAACCTCTTGTACCTACGACACGACCGCAGTCACCAACTAGTGGAATGACACATGTTCAAACGGGGATCACCACCCCCCATCTTGGTCAAACAGTCAGTACTGGACAACAGCCCATGACTTCACAACCATGGCTAGTGCAATACCAACAATCGCAATTCCAACAAGCTTACCAAGGATATGAGAAACAAGTATTTACAAGTAATGGGCAGCCGTATCAACCATATCATAATGGTTATACCCATCAACCTTACCAAAGTTACCAACATCAAGTGCATTATGCTGGTATGCAAAGACCAACTGCTCAAGCAATTCCATCTTATCCTGGGTATGCTCGGCCAAGCCTGAATCAACAGTTGCCTTTTGTGGCAACTTTAGAGTTACCAGATCTAAATCGACTAACAAACGATCCAATTGCCTACACCCCTTGGTGGCCGACGATTCTGCATAAACTTCCATCTGATATTCCTAAATTTAATGGAAATCCAGGTGAAGACCCGTCGAATCATGTGATGACCTTTCGTCTATGGTGTTCATCCAACACCCTCAATGATGATTCAACCAGAATTCGCCTCTTTCAGCGAACGTTAACTGGTCCGGCAGCAAAGTGGTATATCGAATTGCCTAGAGCTTTGTTTGATAACTTCAGTACCCTAGCCACAACCTTTTTA